>CM066322.1:41014072-41277144 GCA_033807775.1 Saussurea involucrata | reverse complement strand
TATATACAAAGAGACACATACACTGATACAAGGACCAAATAAGTCATTCGTCTCCGGTAAACCCCTTCCAAACATGAGCTTCCCCCTTCCCTCCCCTCCTCCATCCAACCAAAGCATTTATGTATTTATTTATTAGATTTAGATTATATTATGGATTTGGTCCCTGTGGTTTGGTGGTTTTTATGGATTTCGTCTCTGTGCTTTATGAAATACGGAAATGGTCCCAGTGGTTTGCACTTTCGTTTTTTTGGTCCCTAAACTTCTATACCCCTGACGGTCATCCAACTAGTCCGTTAACTCCAAGGGCAAAATCGACAATTCCATGATATTCATCTTCTTCATCATGTTCATCTTCGTCACTGAGAACCCTAAATCAAGAACAACTAAATGAAAACCAAATCGTAAATATTTAGAGGGAGAAATAATAATTTAATGAGTAAACTCCAATTTTGGTCCTTGAGGTATGTTGATTTCTTTGAAACAGGGACTTATGGTTTCATAATTTGACTTTTCGTCCTCAGGGTTCTGATTTTGCTTTGAAACAGGGACCTGGCCACTAACTCCATTAAAATTGGCACTTAGTACCAGGGGTAAATTCGTCCAATCACATTTTTGTCCCCGTTTGTATTCTTTTGGGTTTCTCTTTAATTTTGTAAATCTTTGGGTATAAATGCACTTGATGTGTACTTTAAAAATGACGTGTCTTATTTTGAGAGTTGTGTTGAGTAATTCGAGTCTATGGAGCACATTTCACTTAAACGTGGAGTATATACGTCTAATGCATTATTTGGATTTCATAAGTGGTTAATTGGTTTTGGTTGAGCTTATGGCTCAGTTTATGACTTTAATGAGTCTTGAGGACATTTGTCCGGATTTTAATAATTGAATGTGGAGCTTTGGTCGTCAGTCGCATTTATTGCATTTTATTTGAAGAGTACATGTTTTGAGTGCGTGTGTCGTTAAAGTGGAGTCATGTACTTTTAGACCGTAATGCATTGGATCCATAGGCATAAGAGTTGGTCATGTCTATATGGTAGAGAGTCTTGGTATTCCCACTTTGGGACGTACGCCACTTTGGCATTTTGTGTCCCGGTGTTTTGGAGAGGAACCGTATTGGGTTGTACTCCTGGATTTGTTGGGTTTATAGTGTTAGTCCCAGATGGCTATAACAAGTATTGTAGAAGGGGGGGGGGGGGGGGGTTGAATACAATACTCAAAATTTTCACAATTTTAATTCTTTTTATTGAAAATCTTTCAACAAGAATTACACATAGAAAACTTAAGACTGTTGCGGAAAAGAACAGATAAACTATTCTAACAATCTTACACAAAGTATACAACAAAATAACTAAGAACACTTAGAACAAAGCTATAAAGTTTTTCAAGCAAACTGGAAATTCTTGCACTTAGAGAATTCTTCCAGTTTGCGTAGAATATCAAGAGCTCACAGTAATCTTCAAAGTCTCTCAAGATGTGTATTTTTTCTGTATGGAGAGCTCTTCCTTTTATAGTGACAAGGAGTGTGCAAGCATTGAATGCTTGGGACACTTGTCATCTTCACACTTGCTGAGGATGTTGACTTCTGGAAAGTTGTGAAGTCCTTGTCACCTTTTACAAGGTACAGTCAGAAGAGCTCATGCATGAGAAAAGAGCTTTGCATGGAAATGGATAATAAGACAGAATGTCACTTTATCCATGTAGAAAATATCTTCTCAATTTGTCTTCTTATGTCTCTCATTTTTGTCTTCTTTTGCTTCTCAAAATCTCTTTCAACAAATGCACCACCGAAGAAAGGTTGTAAGATTTCTTCCAAGACAAAATGAATTTGCTTCTCATTTTGTCTTATTATGTCTCTCATTTTTGTCTTCTTTTGCTTCTCAGATTTTCTTTCAAGAAAAGCACCACCGATGGAAACTTGGGATATGTGACACATCTTTGGAGAAAACATCTTTGAAGCTTCTTTGAGGTCCCACCGAAATGTCATTTGGGATATGTGACACATCTTTGAGATATGTGACATCATCTTTGAGATATATGACATCATCTTTGGGAAAAGCTTCTTTGAGACTTGGCCGAAATAGAGAGAAGTTTCGGTGGAGATACCACCGAAATTGTGAGAACAATTTCGGTGAACAATGACTTGTATGTTTGAGAAAAGATCTTTCACTTCCACAATGAGAGAATCTTTAATCTTGACTTTGGTTAATCTTTGACTTCACCAAACATTTGATATCTTGTACAAGCCATTACAAAGAACCATGCATCCAAAATTTCTCTAAGTATAAAATGTTTTTCAAAGTATAAAAGGAGATCATGAGGTCATCTTCAAATCTTGATGACCCAACAATCTCCCCCTATTTGATGATGACATCCATACTTAGAAAAACATGAGTAAGACAGTGAATAATGCAAGTTGACCCTTCTTTACTCTTTTGGGTTCTTTTTCACACAGTCCATTTTTTTTTTTGTGTGTGTATGTATATATGATATTTACATATAAGAAAAAATAAAAAGGTATAGCTGTACAAATAATCGAAAGGAAAAGGAAAGAAGTATAAACAGAATGAATATTACTTGCATCTTTAGAGGGGCGAGTTGAAACTTGTGTCTGGCTTGAGGATTCTTCATTTTGATCAGCAGCCTTAGGATACTTCTGCCCAACTGTTGCATCTTGGCATCTTTTCATGTTTAGCATCAGCATCCTTTGTCTTTGTTTTGCTCCCCCTCAGTTAGATCAGACGGTCTTTGTGTTTCTCCCCCTCAGTTAGATCCGCCCGGACTGAAGTGCTCCCCCTTGACCGGTCCGTCGATTTCCTCATTTTTTCAAGTTGGTCGCTGTATATGAGTACTGAGGGTTTATGTTGCTCCCCCTCAGATGAATTCTCCCCCTCAGCGGCCGACGTAGGAAAAACACCAAGAGAAAATGAAAAGATCGGCCAGAACCAAGACCAAATTTTTTTTTTTTTTTTTTTTACCTTTCCACCGAAAATTGAGCAAAATCCACCGAAAATAGGCTATTTTCGGTAGGATTTTCGGTGGAAAATCGGTAGGATATATTTTTTTTTTTTTTACCTTTACCTTTCCACCGAAAATTGAGGAAAATCCACCGAAAATAGGCTATTTTCGGTAGGATTTTCGGTGGAAAATCGGTAGGATTTTTTTTTTTTTTTTTTTTTGCTTTTCCACCGAAAATGAAGGAGAATCCACCGAAAATTGGCTATTTTCGGTAGGATTTTCGGTGGAAAATCAGTAGTAAAACTTCTAAGACATTATGGAGAAAATCTTCAAAGTGAAGAAAAGATTGGAATTTCATCTTCCAATTTGATGACCCAAAAAGATTGAGTTTGAGGATTTGGGGTGACATCTGTAGAAGAGTTTGTAGTGGGTGGATTGGTGGAGGGATTTGAGGTGGTGGATCGGTGGAGGGATTTGAGGTGGTGGATCGGTGGAGGGATTTGAGGTGGTGGATCGGTGGAGATTCGGTGTGGAATCGGTGTGGATCGGTGTAGACTCGGTGGTGGATCGGTGTGAGGATTCCACCGAGGAGTTTGAAGGATTGTACCGAATTTAGAAGGGTTTCACCACCGAATTTGAAGGGTTCCACCGAATTTGAGGGGTACCACCGATCGAGGAGGCAAAACATATGATGGGAAGTAAAGTATGGTGGGATATGGTTTTGGTTTGGTGGTTAAGGAAAATTTCGGTGGTGTGGTTTAGAAAAGAAATGGAATTTTAAGAGATTGGAGATGGTGATGTCATGAGAATGACATCAACATGCTTATGATGTCATGAGAGTAAAGAATTCTAAGGTTTTGTCAACTTTCTCACTTGTTCACATAGATCCATCTGCCCAGCTCAAAATCTGCAATCACGAAGAATTTAATTTCCAGGTACCCATTTTGAAGGTGGGTCCTTTTGGGTTAGAAGAAAAAGAATGAAAAGAATTTTTATCACTCAGAATAATTCTTTATTTCACACAGTCTTTGGCAAAATGAGAAATATCACCACAGATATAGCATTTTCTATAAAGAGAGTTCCTTTTAGAAACTTGACATTTTTCCTAACTTTTGCTCAAAGATTTTGAAGAGATAACAAAGAATGGGGGTGCATCACATAGAATTCATATTTCAAAAATTGGGAGTACATAAATCCTTTCTTTTGAATTGGACATTTTGAAACTCACAGATTTAAGAAGAAAATCGGTATGAGAAGTCATAAAGTTATTTTTGGAAAAATTTTGGAGGATTTCCTTTTAAGACAGAAACAACACCCAGAGACTAGCCAAATAAAATTTCCAAAATTTATGTTTTCAGATGTGATGGCAGAAATTATGAACACATAGCAAAAGAGTTTGAAATAAGAGAATTCATAAAAGATAGATAAAACACATAGTATGTACCTGTGAAGAGTAGAAGAAGCACTTAGCTGATACAAGAGCAGTTGAGGAGTCATTCGCTTTCAGATGTGGGTTCATCTGCCAAATCATAAGATTTAGCAGGCAGACCCTTTCCTCTTCTGACAAGTCTTTCATTTCTTTCCTTTTCTCTCTTGTATTTCTCCTTGTATCTTTCAGCCCGGTCAAAATTTGCAGAAGAGGAAGATTGGCTGAAATTTTTGGAAAATCGGTGGGAAGCACTTCTAAGTCTTTCAAGGTTTCTACTTTTACACTCAGAAGCAAAATGACCCTTTTTACCACAGTTAAAACATTCCTCATTAGATTTATCCAAAGGAGAGTGTTTGGAGAGAGAAGAGGATGAATTTCTATCAAACTTAGATTTTCCAGAAGAGAGATGAGATTTGGATTTAGAGTGCCCATCCAACATGGCCATTTCATCAGATAATTTATCAGCTGAAGTTTCCTCACATTCATCCTTAGCATCACTAAGATATGCTTCTGAATGATCATTGGGATCTTCTTGACTATTATGGTCAGAGTCAGATGGGTAGGTGATTTTTGGAAAACACTTAGTCTTTTTGGAAGAGTCACTCAGGAGAGCTAGAGAAGAGTTCTTTATAAACCTTTGCAGTTTCGTCTGCTCATAGTTGAAAAGAGTACCATAAAGAACAGTAAGAGGCATATGATCAAGATCCTTGGTTGTCTTTATACAAGTACAGATATTTTCCCAAAAATCGGGAAGACAGTCCATAAATTTGCACAGGACTTCCTCATTGTCATACACTCTACCTAACAGCTTTAAGTCATTAAGAAGACTGTTAAAGCGATTATAGTAGTTGGAGAGAGATTCTCCTTTCTCATAAGAAAAGAGTTCATATTTTCTAACAAAACCAATTTTTCTGCTCTTTTTAACTTCATTTGTACCTTCGTACAAAACACACAGAGTGGACCACATCTCTTTGGCAGTAGAGAGATTTACCAGAGAGTGGTACACTTCATCAGGAAGAGAGAGAGCAATGATAGTTCTAACTTTAGAATCAAGAGACACAAGTCGTTTTTCCTCATCAGTATATTTCTTAGGATTTTTAAGAATGTAACGACCAGTAGCAGCAGATTTTTCTTCATCAGACGAATCATCAGAATCACCTTTTTCCATGGTTTCTTTACCCGGCCTCTGCGTTTCATAGCGAGCCCAAACTCTGGGGATAATGGGTCCCTCTTGGAGAATGGTTGGATATCTAGTATCCACTCCTTCCATGAACAACATCATGCGGCTTTTCCACAAAGAGAAGTTGTTGGGATTGAACTTAGGAGGTTTTGAAATGGAGCCATTTATAGTTGATGTTCTAACACTTGTGTACGAGGGTTGAACATTTGTGGTTATCAAATAAGGAGCCGAGACTCCAATTCTTGAATGCTAGTAAGTAGGCAATAAAGGTTCAATGGAAACCTTGAGGTGTAACTTACTAGAGAATGAATAGTCAATGAGATCGTGTATCCTTGAGGTGTAGCTGGGCACAACAGACAATAAAGGATACGGTGGTGCCACCAATTGCTGGGTTGGGACTTGAGGTGTAGCTTAGCTAGCAGGAAATAAAGTCCAACTTGAGTTGGAGCTTATTAAAGCAGACAGTAGAGTCACGATCTGAGGTGTAGTTCAATAACATGGTATAACGGCTTAACTTTGTGTTCTGCCACATACCATGGAATCGGGTCTCCCCCGTCACCGAAATATGTTGTTTGGGTATTTATTTTTATCCATGTTTTCGGTGACGTATTTTATTTATATGGATTGTTTTCCATATTTTATGTGTTGTGATGTATGCCTCATCCGTGTTTGGGATGTTTTGAATAATGAAGATTTATTCATGTCTTATTATTTTGGAAATCAATTACTATTTCACTTTTCAAGTGGGTTTCGGGTTGAGTCCATTTTGAGAATCATTTTATATTAGAACTTTCGTTACGGGATTTGTGTGCGTTGGAAAATGGGTGGTTTGCATTTAAAGTAAATCCGTTTAAACTCACGATTTAAATTGCACCTTTCTCGCTTTTCGAATTATATAATCATGAAAAAAACTCTTGAACTCACTAGGCGTTAGCCTAACCTTTTTATTTGTCGGCATGTGCAACAGGTTTCGATTGGGAGATAGTTCTAGTGACACTGTGAAGAGTGGAGTCCTAGTTGTGTGCTCAAGAAGTAAGTAGCTTGGTGAAGTCTTCCACATTTGGGGAATAGCAACTTGTTTTTGCGGTTGAGTAACGCCCGACCTTTGGTAGCCTTGGCGAATGACTTAGGTTTTGATTGCTGAAATTATTATGTTTTTATATTGAGGTATTTCCAAGAATGGTTGTAGAAGGTATTTTATCCTTAATTGGTTGTTTTATTGAAAACTTTATTTAGTTGCTCTTTCCAAATTTGAGGGTGTTACAAGTTGGTATCAGAGCCGAGAACCAGACTGGTGTGCCAGCGAGGACGCTGGGCTCCCAAGGGGGTGGATTGTAAGATCCCACATTGGTTGGGGAGGGGAACAAAGGTTGCCTTATAAGGGACTTGATACCTCCTCTATCAGTCGCGTTTTAAAACCGTGAGTCCAGGTGTGTGGACAAAGCGGACAATATCTGGTACGGTTGGTCTGGGTTGTTACATAGCACAACCGGACTCAGCCCTCCTAGTGTACCCTTGCAAGGTAAAGGTCATAAAACATGGGGACCGGGTCAAATCCCACAACACCTAGTAGACCATAAAATAAAGACTGACTTACGTGCATATGGATCCAATGCAACACAATCTAAAATTATCTGACTACACAGGAATGACTACTGAACTCGAGCATGTAATTATCAATAATATGCAATAAGTTGCAATAAATACAAACCATAAATAGGACTCTACATTGAGCCATCAAAATCGGACAAGATGTCCCCAAGACTCATTTAAAGTCAAAACCGAGCTAAATGCTCAAAACCCATTAGACCAATAAATAACGGTCCTCATAATGTAAAATGCATTTAAACGGCACTTATGTAAACGTATACCTCAACGACATGATTAACCCAAAACTAGTCACGGATTAGGACAAATGGTTTCCCAAATGGACTCATACCCTTAAAATTCCAAAATGTCTCATAACACGAAAATATGCATTTTCCCAAATGGTTTATAAAAGCAATTACACCAACATGCTTAAACCATTGAATAAACTCCATTTGAGCAATAAATCATTTAAAAACACATTTACGATTTTTACTTATAAAAAATCCGAAAAATCCCAAATATGAGTGTTTTACAAGGTTTATAAAGTTAAACATTTCAAAAGATCAAAACGCACCAAATAACTCAACAATTGATAATTTTATGTAAAACACACAAATACTTGAAAATAACATTTTTGGCATGTACAACGTTTTTACAAATCAACTTGAACTCACCTTGCTAGATTAAGGCTAAATCTAGATTTTCCCCCAATTTGAGCAGCTTTGAAGAAACTTGAATCCTCAAGCCAAATCTTCCAAAAAACCTAGATCCATAAGTTTTCAACCATAAGTATTCATATCCAACCACTTAAAATCGTTCCCCAAACATTTTCATCAATAATCTCAACTTATACCAAAACCCCAATTTCCATAGATGATACAAAAGAGAAGATTATCTCAACCACAACAAGAATCCACCAACCAAAACACTTCTAAGTCACCAACAAGGCACCACAAGCTCTAACTCTTCAAAATGGACAAAAATGTGGGATTCATACCCTAGAAAGCTTTGATGAAGAAGATGAAGTGAAAGGGTTCTAGATTAGTTTCCCAAAACCATGGTAGATAAAGAAAATCACATGCAAATCTTGAATCTTGTGGCTAAATAGCTCAAAACCGACTTTGGAGGCTTAAGGTTTCGGTTTGGGAGAGAAAGGGATGAAATGGGAGAGGTGAGGAGTGAAATGGGGCTGAAAATCGCATTTTTAAGGCTCAGGTGCCCGTGTGCGATTGTGACATGCGATTGTGACATTGTCACAATCGTGGGCACTATAGCACAGAATGTACCGAGAGCTTTTGTCATCCGGCGATTGTGACATGCTATAGTGACAGTGTCACAATCGCGGGCACTATAGCACAGAATGTACCGAACACTGTGTTGGTCATAACTTCTTCGTTTTAGCTCCGCTTTTGCTCCGAAAATAAACGTTGGACTCGTATTTGAATTCTTCATCCAATAAGACCATAAAATCTAGAATTTAAGCCCAAAATCCTATTTCCTCTATCTTTCTTAAAAGATCGATTTTTACACTAACTTGAAATTGTGTTTACCCAAAAATTACGGGTGCCATTGTCATAATTACATGGCACATTCGTTGGGACGACCAACCACTCGGTAACGTCGTTGCTATTGTGACATATGTCACAATCACATGGCACTATAGCCGAGACTACCATAATTGGTTCTTTCTTTACTGATTTCCCCCAGTTCAACATTTCTTCATTTGGGATAAAAAATCAGGGTGTTACAGTTTACACCAGAAAATTGGGACATGATTTGTCTTATTGGAATGGAAATAGGTTTAACAGTTTACGTAAGGGGTTTTTTGCAACTAGTACTTGACTGTTTACATGTAAATAGGTTTGAACTGTTTTGTGAATTTTGCAACTAGTACTTGCCTGTTTTAACTGTTTTGTTGGCTGTTTTTTTGGACAGCTCATTGGTAACAAATAATGGTTAAACATAATGGTAACAATCTTGTTTTTTGACAACTTGTTGGTTGTTTTTTGGACATCTTATTGGTAACCAATAATAGATGGTAGTATAATTTGATTTAAATGAATAAATGTTTTTATAAAGTCAACGGTATAACATTCCGAGGGATAAAATAGACAATTATATATATTCAGACGTTTGTCAGCAGACAAAAACAAACAGTCTAACTGTTTCCGATTTCAGATTTCAGCAGCACCGCTTAAAAATCAGAAATGAAATCAATCCTCAACATCTTTCTTAAAAAACAAACGTCACCTTATTCTTTTCCCTACCACTATTCCCTCCCTCTCTCACTTTCTTTTTCACTATTCCCTCTATATCTCTTGCTCCACCCTCTCTCTCTCTCACACTCTCTCTCTCTCTCTCTCTCTCTCTCTCTCTTTTCACTTTCTCTCTTTCCTCTTTCATTCGTATATATGGAATATATATGAGCAAAGTCGACCATGATACTTTGGAGGCTTCGTGCAAAAAATCAACATGACACTTATGTCCTCTTTGATTTGTAATATTCGATAAGATTTGAAAAGATTTGAAATTCAATTCCAATACAATCTCATATTTGTTTAAAAGATTGCTCGGATTTTAAATCCCCAAGATTTCATTAAAATCCCACAAACATGGGATTCAAAAATCTCATGGGATTGGTATTTCGCAGGATTTCGTAGAATTTGTATGTAATAATGTTTTAAAATGTAACAACCGAGTTTTTTATATTTTGGCCGATAAATAAAGTGTGTGGCAGAAGTTAAAAATTTAAAAGTTTTGTGGGTTAAATGAGAAATAGGAATAAGTTGGTGTTTGTTGTGAGAAGTATAAAAAGGGTACAAACCCTAGGGATTTAATCATTTTCATCTGATCAGAGTGCGGCTACTTTGTGAGTGTGCGATTTTACTGTGTGAGAGTGTGAAAATCGATTGGAGCTTGCAAGAGGTGGAATCACCGACTTTGGAGTGGAGAGTTCATCTGTTCTAGAGGTAATATTCTTCATCTATCACTTATTGATTTAATTTGAGAATTTGGTAGAGATAGGGTTAAGCTGTGTTAACCAATCGGGAAGAAATGAAATGGCCAGTGTGTGTAATCTCCTTATTAGAGTAAAGGGAGGGATTAGCTATTAATTAGTCAATTCTAGCATCCTCTATTTGATTAATGGCTTAATATCAAGTTTAATTTTGATTTTTTAGAATGGTCGCTTATGTTGAAAACCTTAAGTGCGAACTTTTAACCCAATACCGGAACTGTTAAAATTGGAAGCCCGGAATTGATTTTAATAAAGATCCGGAAGTGTGTGTGGGCTAGGATGAGATCCGGAACCCACGAAGTAGATCCGGAATTTAAAAAAATGAGGATCCGGAATTTTGCATATTAATACCGGAAGTTGAAGTTGGTGGGATCCGAAATTACAATGTGGACCCAAAATGTTTGTTGCCATTGGACCATATCCGGAATCCATTTACTGGATCCGAAACTCAACACCAAACCGGAGCTTGGGCTAAAGTTTTAGTGGACCGGTATGTATTATGGGCTTCCGGTATGTGTTAACATTGGGAGTCCGGAACCTTTTTATAGTGGGCCAGATCCGGAATCCACTTAGTGGATCCGGAAGCATTTCTTATGTGGGACGGTAATCCGAAATAGAGTCAAAAGTGAGACCCGGAGCTGAAAATTTTATTAAGTAAACCGGAGTTGTCCATTGAAAATTAGTGGGATCCGGAACTTGTAATGGGTAATATTAGAACCGGAAATATTCTCTTAATGGACTCTTGGGACTTGGGCTTATTTAATTAAAATCCGATATGTAGAATGTGTGACTCGGAACTTATTCGTTTTATTTTGGGCCGGAAATCCTTTTACTAGAAATTGGGCTTATTTAATTAAAATCCGGTATTAGGATGGGCTAAGATAATTGGATCAAGTATTATTTATTATTTTGGGTCGAGTTAGGGTATGAACCCAAGAGTATTCGTGATGAGTCAGGTTCCATAACGAACTGTTCAGGGTGGTTTTAGTTTAACTTGAGACTTATTATTCCTATACTTTTAACGTATTAGGTGTTGCCCATAAAATCTGAAGTTTTCGAGAAAGGGAAACTGCTTACGCGCCAGGTGAGTCTTTCTGATCCTAAAACCCTTTTTAAAATGTGGAACTTTATGCATGTTTACATTGGTAAATGCTTTTACTATTTTTAAACCACGAATGAAAAGTGTGATTTAATTGCGTGGATATAAACTGCTTTTGTGTAGACAAGCTATGGCATTTGTGTGAGATGGGGTGTGTCCCATAATATTAAATATATGAATTCGTTTCATATATGGGCGGTGTGTGCCCTTTTACGCTGTCACGGTGTGTGTGACCATAGCGTGTGCCATTAGCTTGTCATAGTGTGCTGATCATAAATGTGTGTTTCATAGCAAGTTTTGTACAATCATTTCTTACTGAAAGTTTTACATAAACTGTGTTATTTTTTGTGTGACTTTTGAGGGAACTCACTAGACCTCATGGTCTAACCCTCGCTTTCAAAACTAAAAACCTTTTCAGGTAAGCAGGTGATAGGAAGCTCGGATAAGGGAAAAAGGAAGATGTGAGCTGGAGCTTGCATCTTAAAGATTAGAAGACCTCCATTTTTATTATTATAGACTTTACTCTCAGCTGTATTTAGGGTTGTATTTCGCAAACCCATTACTAAATTTTGTTAAATTTTGGTGTAGGCCAAGTTTTGGCAGTTTTGAATTATCTATTGAAACGTGTTTGGCTATATTTTGGTTGGGTTGTTACATAAAATATGTTAAAAACATTTGTTTTATAATAATCAATTAATAAAAAGGTAATTTATTTTTTTAATAGTTATTTATAAATCGTTTTTATAAATTATTTATAAAAACGGAATTCAACTTCATTCCAAATCATACAAACCAAATACACCAAAGATTGCAAGTACTTCCAAATCCAAATCCCTTTAATTCAAAACAATTCAACGAAATCCAAACCTTTAAAATCATTCCATCAAAACAAATATCCCCTTATTTAAAAGATGATATTGTTTATTATATTATTTTTTTACTAAATTTCGACTTTTGTTTGATTACGAATCGATCGATAACTTTTTCTTTGACTTTGAACAAATTGTTCTTATTTTATTCCTTTTTATGTTTAAATTTTTGATTAAAATTTTCTAGTTGTAGACACCATGTTATATATAACCAATATTTATTGGTAATTAATATAAACACACTTACCAACAAGAATGTTTTATTAATTTATCATCATTAAAAAAAATCTAACATTAAAAATTAAAAAGGTTCAAAAAACTTTTAGAAACATCAATAAAGAATACATAAATTCAAAATACTACTTAAATACTCAAAGCAATCACTGAAAAATCATTAGAAAGACACCATCTAATTAACGTTAAGCACACTTAGAGCATCTCCAACAGCTATGTTAAAATGAAAAAAATGGATTTTAACAATTTTTTGCTCCAACAGCTATGCTATATTATTGTATGCTAAAATAGAAAATTAAGAGAGAGATTGTAAAAATATATAAGTTTAGAGGAATCTCTAAAACTTTATAGAAGAGAGAGAAATAATATAATAACATTTTTCCATCAATAAAAGAATTTTAAATTTAATGTGTAGGAGAGAGAAATAATAATTTATTAAAGAGTAAATTGCATTTTTGGTCCATGTGGTTATGCGATTTCTTTGAAAGGAGTACCTGAACTTCAATAACTCAAATAGTGGTCCCTGAGTTATGTGATTTTGTTCCAAATCAAGTCCCTGGTCACTAACCCCGTTAAAAAGGCCAGTTAGTGCCAGGGGTAGTTTCGTCCATGCCTATTTTCCCTCCCAAATTAAGTAATTAAAGAAAAACCCACCTCATTAACTTAACAAACTAATCGTCACTCTCACTGTTTCAAACTAATCGTCACTCTCACTCTCACTCTTGCAAACGGATAATCATCAACAACCCTCCTGTGGAATGTCATCATCGTGGATACTAAGAACTGAGTTATATGAAGATTGGACTCCATCAGATGTTTATAGTAAGTATTTTGCTCTGTTTTGAGTGTTTACTTCTGGTATTACACACATGCAAATTGTATCCTGATTTTTCCTCTTTTTGCCTTAGGTGTTTACCCAACGTTGATAACAACAAAGATCAACCATGGAGGTTTGTTTACAAGTGCTCCAGGAAGAAGATACATAAATGGTAAGGTTGATTTTGTTGATTTGATCAACACTGATCACCTTGCGGTGCATCAGTTCCATGCTATGATGAGAGCATTAGGTTACAAGGATGAGGTAATGTTTTACCATTTATTGATTCCATCCACTAACCTTGATACTGGCTTGCAAGATTTAAGTAATGATGATTATATAAAAAACTTGTTAAAGTATCTCCCTATGGTCAGAGAGATTGAGGTATACATTGAACATCACAAAATGAATGCTGAGGAAAAGATTGACTTGAACCAAAGTTTTGATAATTTGCACTTTTCCTTTGATCCTTTCATTGCATTGGAATCTGATTTACCATAAGTAGGACAAGGTCAGGGGATACCAGAAGTAGGAAAAGGTGAGGGGGTTCAGTTGGAGCAGGGGGTAGATTTGAACAATGGCATTGATGGCATTGATGTCAATGACTTGAACAATTTGGTTGTCAGGAACAATGGCATTGATGGGGTAGATTTGAACAATGCCATTGACTTGAACAATGATATGAGCCAGGGAAGTGGGAACCATGGGCACATTGAGAGTTATGATAGCAATCCATATGATTCATTGGATGAGTTTGATGCATTAGCAGATGATTATGTGGATACAGAGGGAGACTGGGTGGGAGTAGGTGGAGAAGATAGTGATAGGCAGAATGTAGATGGTGATGTATATCATTTTGACATTGACAACTTTGATTCTGATTATGAAATGGATGTAGCTAGTCAATGCTTAGGACATAATGGGCAAGGTGTTGACTTTTACTTAGGACAAACCTTTGGTAGCAAAGACACAATCAAGACTTTAATTAAACAACATGCAATTAAGACTAGGAGAGACATAGTTGTGATCAAGAATGATGGATACAGAATCAGGGCAGTTTGCAGGGGTACATTGCCTCAGTTAAAGGATGAAGGTGGGCCTAGTGGGCCTGGCAAAGGCAGAAAGAGTAAATGGAGAAAGTCCAATGGGCCAACTTGTCCATGGGTTTTATACCTCTCTACTTCTAAAAGGGAGATAACTTGGATTGTCAAAACCTACTTCTGCACTCACAAATGCTTCCAAACAAGAGAGGTAGGTATGGCTACTGCAAGTTATCTTTCAAAGCATATCACCGAGCAGCTGAAGCTAGATCCAAATATGCCTTTGAAATCAATTCAATCTCATTTGTCTGAGAAGTTTGAAATTATGGTATCACCTTCCAAAGCTATGAGGGTAAAACAGTTAGCCAACAAGAGGATTTGGGGGGACTATGAAGTACAGTATAGTCAGTTGAGGGACTACATGTATGAGGTGCAAAGGTGCAACCCAGATACCACTGTTAAGTTGGAAGTAGAGACAGAAGCTAACCCTAAAAGTGATAAGAGAAAATTCAAAAGGGTTTACATTTGTTTGGGACCTTTGAAAAGGGGGTTTAGAGCTGGACACAGGGACTTGTTGGGATTAGATGGGACATTTATGAAGGGCCCTTTTCCTGGACAAGTATTGACAGCAGTAGGAATTGACCCCAACCATGGCATCTACCCAGTGGCTTATGCAGTGGTGGAGTCTGAGTCAACAAGTTCATGGCAGTGGTTCTTAGAGTACCTTGGAGATGACCTTGGTCTTGAAGCCAATTCCAACTTCACATTCATCAGTGATAGGCAAAAGGTATGATCTGTCTTAACTACTTACTTTATGTGTTAATTACTTAATTTCTGTCTTAATTGCCTGAGGGACTGAATTTGCATAATTTTGTCTTAACTACTTACTTTATGTGTTAATTACTTAATTTCTGTCTTAATTGCATGAGGGACTGAATTTGCATAATTTTGTATTATTAAGTATAGATTGTCTTGATTGGAAATATTGTGCTTAATTGTTGTCTTAATTTGCATATAGGGCATTCTTCCAGCAATCCAAAGGTTGTTTCCTTCTGCTGAACATAGATATTGTCTTAGGCACATATAGGAGAATATGAAGCTTCAATGGAAAGGTAAGGCCTACAAGGATCATCTGTGGTAGTGTGCAACAGCTCCTACTGTCCCCCAATTCAGAACAGCAATGGAGAACTTGAAAGCATTCAATAAGATATGTTATTATTGGTTGAATAAGATCCCCCTCCCCCCAACATTGGAGCAGATCACACTTTACAGGTAAATAACTCTTAAATGGTTGAATGGTTGAATGGCTGAATAAGACCCCCCCCCAAACACACACACACATTGATATGGTTTTTTGATGCATACAGGTAGATGTCACTCTGATGTGCTTCTAAATAACATGTGTGAGGTATTCAATAGGCAAATCATTGCTGCTAGGGACAAACCAATTCATTCTTGCTTGGAGTACATTATAGTGTATCTTATGAAGAGAAATGTTAATGTTTTAAATGTCATTGATGGTTGTGATGGACCATTGACCCCAACTGCAAACAAGATAATGAACAGTGTGAAGAAGGAAGCAAGCAAATACCAGGTTGTGTACAATGGAGGAGATAGATACCAGGTATGTTACAAACACATGCCCTATACTTGTCTCATGGTTGTAACATGCAAATGAACCTTCTCACTTATACTGTTGTTATGACAGGTATCTGGACCTTGGAATGATCAGTGCATAGTTGATGTTAGAGCAAGGACATGCTCTTGTAGAAGGTGGGAATTAACAGGAATTCCTTGCAAGCATGCAGTGGCAACTAACTAAAAAATGTACCTGTCACCATTTTGAGCGTGGCCTGTGCCTCATCCCCATCAGTAGCCCTCGGATTCGTGCAGTTGGCCTTCACGTGACCCATATGTTTGCAGTTAAAACAGACCATCCGTGGTTCCCTGCAGTCGCGACCGTAGTGCCCCACCTGACCACACTGGAAACATTTGTCATTTCTCCTTCCGCTATCATCCTTGGTTTTAAACCCACCGCTCCTTTGATTCAAGAGCGAGTCCGAAAACCTCGTTTTCTTTAGAACCGCCGATTCTGGTGCAACGGCCTGCGCCGTTTTCCTCTTCTTAGTCCGTTCCTCTAACTCAGGTTCCTGTCTCCGATCAGCCTCCATCATCACTATTACTTCATCACGAACGGCGGTAATAATCTCGGGGATTGCCTCCCTAATAGCATGCTTTACTTCAGACGCGATCAACTCATGTATCTGCTCAGTAGTGAGTTCAATACTAACCTTCGGTTCAACATAACTCATACTAACAACGCTCACGCTCAACTCCTCGGATTCCTCGTGACTTTCCCCGACTCGAGCATTGATCCTGTGTTTCCGATAGTAGGAGCTCTACTACTACCTTCCACACCTATCATCACTCGTTCCGAGTTCCATCCGAAGTGTCCAAGTAGTTTCTCGCCGATAACTACACCCATATGCCCGCACCAGTATATGTACGCACTCTTCCTAGCTCCCTAGGAATTCCCCTCGAAACACTACCCTTGCTACAACGAAATCCCTACTAGCCATAACGAGTTGCCTTGCGAATACCCCGTCACATGCAGCGTGAAACAAATAGACATTCGAATACAAGATTCTATCCTAGAACGGTTGGACTCAAACAAGAGCTGCGCAATAGAACTAAATCAAATATTCTAAGGCTATGTAATTCTTACTGCATACAACCTATAGGGCATTCACTTAACAACCTAATATGACCAGCATTAATTCCTACTAGCAAGCAATAACCCTACAGTACAGTGTAACCAACACAAGCAATCTAGCATGCATACCCTATGATCTAGAAAGCAATAAATACACTAAGTACTGTACCTTTTCCCTTGGCTCCGGCTGACTGTACACACTGCGCCCTCGATCACCGTTTCTCAAACGGGTTTTCCTTTCTTTTATTTCCCAAAAATTTAAGAGAAGAATTTTATAGCCGCAAACTTGAGATCAAAAACACCAAGATGTGTTTGATTCACTCATGCTGTGCTCTGATACCAAGTTGTAACATCCCAAAAATTTTGATAAATTTTAACTTTAAAATAACACATTTCTTTAATACCAAACCATAAATATTCAAAACCAATTACGCGTTTATCAGAAGTTCGTTAAGTTAAATTGCCGATTATAAATGACGCAACGGAAATTATACTGAATCCAAATTTAATGTTTTTAAAATAACAAAAGCAACCATCTTCTCCCTGCGCTCGTGTGTACGGTCACGCCTGACTGCCGCTCGTACCTGAAATCATAAATTGTAGGGAACGGGTAAGCACGAAGCTTAGTGAATTCTGACACCTACGCAGATAGCAATTATATACATATCACCCCTATCCGCATATAGACACACCCACAACAGTCACATAGTACAACAACACAACACAAATAATCATGTACTCAATTACCTCGGTCCCACCGAGCCCTCGGTCCCACCGAGGTGTATACAAAACACATTTATACTAGGCATTAAATTAATCTAATGCTACTCACCACAATACAGCTAGTTCACACAACCATTCAATAGTACACACAACTACCGCAACATATATACAATTCCTAGTCTACGCAGTGAGAGAACTCACCTCAAAAGCAACGCAGATATCCACAACAGCAAAACGAGCCAGCCAACTCCAACTCACCTCTTTCCACCTAAATAAGTGATATCAAACGTCAAAGTGAAGTCCTAACCCAAAATCACAACTACAAGCTTAAACGTGAAACTTCCAGCTTTTACTCTAACATTACAGGTCTCTTCGGGACCTGTTTAGCCCCCCCTAAACTCAACAACCCAGAATTATTTTTCCATAACCAGCAAGTTCTATGCCTTAAGGTTCCAGGGACATATCAAACGCGTTCTAACGATTTTCCTACGATTTAATATGAATTTTCTAAGAATGGGACGCGAGTCTGCCGTATTCGGACCTGCTGTAAAAACAGTTATTTTTCACCTAGCTAGAGGCCGAACCAAACTTTCGCTAAAACACGAAAAGTGTGCCCGACACAGAATGTGAACCGTGGGCACCAATTTCGCCTCAATCCGAGCTACGGCGGAAAAGTTATGGCCGATACAAAACAGGGACAGAATGGGGTTTCACATAGAATGACGATTTAGTTTTCGATTAAGGTTAAACGATTCGGGTTTACGGTTTAGATAATCAGGTCCAGGTTTTTGGTAGCCACGGCTGGACTACTACCCTCACCACCCACTGCCACCCCGGCAGCGGTAGACGGCGGCGGCGGCAGCCACCGACGGCGGTGGTTTAACGGTGGTTCGACAAAGACGAACGAAAGAAAAACACGAACGGGGACTTACCTCTTGACGACACTTCAGCAGCACCCCGAAGGAAATCCGATCACCGGCTCGGTCTTTCTCTCTCTCTCTCTCGCTATTCTTTCTCCGGCAAGAAAACCGCGGCGGCGCCGGCGGTTTGGGGTGGCACGGCGACGGCAAGAAGGGGGAAGGGGATTAGGGTTTGCTTAGGGTTTCTTGTGGGTTTGTGTGTTATGATTATGAGAGAAAACAAGATGAGGGAGGGGGTCGGTCCATATGGGCCGATCCCATGCACAAGTTATGGGTCCCATTTGGTCCCTCAACTTTCAAAAATCCCTACAAATAGTTTAACTTTACCCATTTAGCCCTCGAAACCCATTACCTCTTCACTCTTGGCCGTTCCCGCTAATCCCGTTAATAAAAATTCGCTACGAGAAAATAATAAAATAATAAAATTAAATCCGTACCGGGACAAGGGCTTTACATAAACCCCCTATGGTTGTATTTTTATCTTTCATGTTCATGCAAATGGATCATTGGTGGGTGTTAAAAAGTTCCTTTTAATATTGTTCTTTTAAGCTTCCGTTGCAAATATTATGATTTTCGAAATCGATTTTTGAACAAAACCCAACAAGTGGTATCAGAGCCTCTTTTGCATGCATGCTTAGATTTTTGTTTATATGAAAAATACTTGGTTTTTGGAAGCCATGGGTGATTTTTCATTTTGTATGAAGAAGTTCATACATGGCATCTTTGACAATTTTTATATAATTGTTATTTTATGTGACCAAAATTTTTACATGCATTTTTTGTTATAAAAGTTGCCTTAGAAAAACAAAGTGTTTGTTTATATTTTTTTGTTAAATGTATATAAGTGTATAAACAAGCCAAAGACCCCTTTTAATTTTTTTATGGTTGTAATATTTACTTATTCATAAAGTATGTAATAGTAAATAGGCATTCTTTCTTTTTGTTAATTTTTATATATAAATAGATTTATGTTAGATTAGATTTATTTATATAAAATGTAACAAGTTTGAAGAATGAAGATCTTTTGAAGACTTTCAAGAAGCCACGGAGTTCCTAGAAGTTTTGCATGCATTTGAATGTTCTTGCAAGTGGGAGTTTGAAGACCTCATATTTGGATTTTTTTGGTCATCTTGTCCCTTAGGAATGGACTTGACATTCTTGTTTGGTTCACAAGAATTGTCACTAGATTTTTGGCTTGGTTTATACATTTTTACATTTTTGTTGATATTTTATGTTGATATTATCATGTGTGGTTGAAATAGGATTTTGCATGCTAGATAATATTTTGAACATAAAATTAAATCATCTTTTGGAGTTTGGCTTTTCAAAGTAACATTTTATTGTAAAATGACAACATTGAAGTTTTAAAATAAAAGGAGTTTTATTCTAAAACTCTTGAAATTTTTGAAATGGTAAAATGAGTTAAAATTGTGATTTTAAAACTCATCCAAACTCCATGTCTAAATAATAAAATGTTGTTTTATTAAAAAGACTATAATTGATTCTAATGCGATCAACTCTAAATTTAATATATGATATAAATTTAAAATTGACCGCATCAAAATAGTTAATAAAATGGAGATTTTATTTTAGACTAAAAGAACCAATAAAAGTTTTTTTTAAGTACCATGTGTTATTGGATGCATGCAATAATACGGTACTATGAGTTTTAAAATTAAAATTGAGATTGTTGGTGCAAGTGTACCACATCTCTATATATTTATATATATTTATTTTGATGATTACAAACACACCGTATTATTGTTTATCTAACAATCCTATCCAAGTGTACAGTTCTTGAAGAACACGAAGATCTTATCTGAAGAGTTCAAGACGGAAGATTTACGTTGTCATTAGTGTTTATAATTTATAATGATAAACACCCTAAAATAATATACCACTTGGATAATTTCTAAAAACCAAATAAATGATTTTAATTAAATATTTTTTTTGAGAAGATCCTACAAGATTTGGTTGCGTCATGAAGAAGTTGCTTTTTCTGACGCAGGTATACCGCGAGGTACAGGCGGTATACCGCGGCAGAGTTTGCTGTGCATTTGTGATTGGTTGAAGCTACTTTTACAGGCGGTATACCGCGGTGTTTAGCAGGTATACCGCGGGTACGCATTCCAGAAGTCAACTTTGCATGAGAGCCGTTGAAGTGTCAGTGTACTTTTTACTGCACGGTATACCGCGTGCATTTGGCGGTATACCGCGGATGCACATATCCGTTGGAAGCTTCATGCTATATATTTGCATGCTGATGGTGAAGAAAGTGCAGACAACACAAACAACAACAGCAAGCAACCAACTCCATCCATTTCTCAGCTCTCTCACTTATTTAATATATATATTTTATAAAACCTTTTTTATAAAATATCCAAGTGATTATTATACAAGAGTGATTACCCATTGTGAGTTATACTCCTCTTGTAAGTATTTGAATAACGGGTGTGTGATCCTGTTTATCTCATAGCAGAGTAGAAACCGCATATGCTCATGCTTAGCGGTTGTGTTTGTCATCATCAAAAAGGGGGAGATTGTTGGTGCAAGTGTACCACATCTCTATATATTTATATATATTTATTTTGATGATTACAAACACACCGTATTATTGTTTATCTAACAATCCTATCCAAGTGTACAGTTCTTGAAGAACACGAAGATCTTATCTGAAGAGTTCAAGACGGAAGATTTACGTTGTCATTAGTGTTTATAATTTATAATGATAAACACCCTAAAATAATATACCACTTGGATAATTTCTAAAAACCAAATAAATGATTTTAATTAAATATTTTTTTTGAGAAGATCCTACAAGATTTGGTTGCGTCATGAAGAAGTTGCTTTTTCTGACGCAGGTATACCGCGAGGTACAGGCGGTATACCGCGGCAGAGTTTGCTGTGCATTTGTGATTGGTTGAAGCTACTTTTACAGGCGGTATACCGCGGTGTTTAGCAGGTATACCGCGGGTACGCATTCCAGAAGTCAACTTTGCATGAGAGCCGTTGAAGTGTCAGTGTACTTTTTACTGCACGGTATACCGCGTGCATTTGGCGGTATACCGCGGATGCACATATCCGTTGGAAGCTTCATGCTATATATTTGCATGCTGATGGTGAAGAAAGTGCAGACAACACAAACAACAACAGCAAGCAACCAACTCCATCCATTTCTCAGCTCTCTCACTTATTTAATATATATATTTTATAAAACCTTTTTTATAAAATATCCAAGTGATTATTATACAAGAGTGATTACCCATTGTGAGTTATACTCCTCTTGTAAGTATTTGAATAACGGGTGTGTGATCCTGTTTATCTCATAGCAGAGGCTTGAGAAACTATTACAAATTCCTTTGTATTTGGTTTGTGTTCTACCGTAAAGAACACATTTATTGGATCGTGTCGAGAAGTGTCTCGGCTGCTGGTTTATCACAGTTGGTGGTAAATCAGTAAATCTCCATGTCAAGTATCTCTAACCTTTATCTCTTTATTTATTCCGCTGTGCATTTAATTATATCTGTTTATATAATTATTGTATATATACTCTGCTTTATTTACTGTATTTATACTATCCTGTATTTATACATATCTGTTGTGTTTTCATATACTCTGTTGTATTTACATTATTAAGATATTTTTATAAAAGGTTTTTTGAAAGTAAAATTATTTAAATACAACCTTACCCCCCCCCCCTAGGTTGTCTAACAGAGATTATGAATTTTATGAAAAGAGTTTAAATGGAGATTTTGAAACTCATACAAACTCATAGTCTAATAATAAAAGTGTTTATTGAAAGACTATAAATGGTTCTTATTATGATCAAACTCAAACGATAATATATGATATTAACAAATGATCATATATAATTAGTTGATAAAATAGAGATTTTATTTAACTAAAAGGAACCATTTAATGAGAAATAAGATTTTAAATATAGTACCATATCTTATTGAATACTAACACATGATACTAAAATGTTTACAAAACTAGAATTGTAATACATCTAAAATCCCTTTTAATAAACGCAAGTTTATGCCGTCCTTTTGAGAAACACTCAATACGTCACTAGGACACCCTTGTGGGATAAATGTCACCTAACCACTTGGATTGTCTTGAGATGGATGAGGTGATTCTTATGTCTTTGTGGGATAAAGGTCACCAAACCGCATGGATGTAAGTTTCACACGTTGTTTCAAGTAGGATGACTTGATTGGGAATCTTTTGTGATAAAGGTCACCTAAGCATTAGAAACCCAAGGTATAGATGGGATCAAACATGCCAATTAACAAACAAGTTGTTAAGGATCCCATAACGCTAGGAATTACATTCGATGTAATTGATAAACGTTATCTACCTTGTTGGATTAAATGGACGGGATAAAGGTCACCTAACCGTTTCATTTGTTTTGCAACATTGGATCCTAGATTTTATGCAAATTAATGTTTTTTAGAAAACGAAAGGGTAATTAATTTGCTTAATAATTAATATTGAAAATACTATATTAACTTTGTTAAATTTTGTAGATGGCCCAAAATGCAAACACTACAATTAACACATCCCTAAGACCTTTTCTTTTGGAAGAAAAGTTAACCACTCAGAACTTCTCAATTTGTTTTCAAAACATTGAGACGCGTTCTCAGACATGAAAACAAATCATACGTACTCCTCGTACCTATTCCTCAAGAACCTCCTCTTACCTCCATAGAAGCTAACGATACTTGATTGAAACATAATGATGATTCAATCGATGTAGCACGTCTTATGATTGAAACCATGGTTCCATCCTTACTAGAAAGAATGGAAACGTTTCCACTAAGGGCATTTGACATGGTAAATCAATTACGGGAATATTACCAAATGTATATGGTTCATGAACGCTTCGATACAATTGGGGTACTTCACAGGACAAAGATGGAGGAAGGCCAAAGATGTAAGCTCTTATATTCACAAAATGAGGACGCACCTTGACTATTTGGATAGACTTGGTTATCCTCATTCCAATGGGAGAACCGTAGATGTGATCCTCAAATCTCTGACCAAAGCATTTGATGTTTTTGTCGAGAATCTGAATATAGACCTCGAGAAGATTTCAGTCCCAGAATTGCATACGATGCTAGAAACTACTGAAAGGAATCTTCCCAAGGTAACAGTTACATATGATAAATGTGGCAACATTGGTCATAGAAGAGGAGATTGCCCTTCTGAGAAATAAATGTTTTCTAGCGAAGGAAAGTCCTTCAGGTATCTATATTTTAGATAGAACTTTTTACCTTTCTATCTTACACTTGTGTATTTGATACTAAGTGTAGAACTCACTTTTGTAATATGTTACAGATAATCAAGAAAGGTAAATGACTGAAAGACAAGCAAAATGGTGATCCATATAAGCAAGGAAGCAAGATTGCGTACCAAGCTTATAGGAGATTTTATTATGAAACCATATGGCTTGTATTGTTAAACAAGTTTGTTTCGAACAATGTTTAAATTTAGTTTGACTAAATTATTGTTTTTCAGTCACATGTTTATTGATTGAATGAAATTCACTTAACCGTTTTTGAAACGATTATATTCATATTCAAAATGAATTATTCTATTTCGAGAACTAGTCCTCTTAATTGAATAATAAAGTGAATCTCAAAAGTCTTCTAAAACATAGTTCTATATAAACACCATAAGACTCAAATGTGATTTGAATCAAGTCTACACGTGAAATAGTCAATTTAATCAAGAAAATTTAAACGCATATCTCAACTTCAAAAGTGTGGTATTTTAAAGTCAAATGAAAATGTTTTCTTTTGATATATGCGTTCTTGATAAGTTGAATATAGCTCCTTTCTCTATTTATAGCAAAAGGAGAAAAGGGTTTTGTTAGAATTGATACATGTTGATGTATGTGGTTTTTCAAAACCAAGTCTAGACATGGTGATAGGTAATACAAAGTCTTCACTGACGAATTTCAAACGTTGAAGTTATGTTTATGAAACATAAGCATGAAGCATTTGATATGATTCAAACTGTTTCAAAGTGAAATTTAAGAAAACAACTCAGCAGGACCATTAAAGTCTTTTCTGATATAGGAGGATAGTATCTAAACCAAGAACTCTTGAATCATCATAGAAAGTTCGCTCTATGATGAGTAGTAGTACTATTCCTGTATCAATTCGGAATTCTACCCTTAATTAAAGTAAACCGTACTTTTTGCAACCAACCAAAAGGTAGACAAGACACCTTATAAGATTTCGTATGAGTTTTTCATCCTTAGTCTTAGTTGAAGGTATGAGTTTATGAAGCTCATGTAAGACAAGAAGCTTCAAGTAAACTCGACCTATCATCTATTAAGTGCATATATTGTAGAATATTCTATAAAATTGTTTTATATACCGATTCTACAATCCCACAAACAATAAAATTGTTTATTGTTCCAATGCCAAGTTCTTAGAAAGCAAGTTTTTTTAATGGGCAAGGCAAGTGAGAGATTTAAGGAACTTAAAGGAAATCAAGTACCTCATGCACTTATTGGTTGGCACTAGTTATAAAACAAAGGTTGTTGAAACTGAACAATTTGATTGATCAGAAACTTAGTAAAAACACCAAGTGTTCGCAAATCTAGTAGAATCATTCAGAAATCCGAGAAATATCGATTTCTCATGACTAATGAAGAATGATGAATGATAGGGTTCTAGTAAACCTATCAACTACTAAAGTGCTATGTCAGATTCTGAATCTGATAAGTGGCTTAGAGTCATGAACACTGAGATACAATCCACTCATGGATCAGTACAAGTATCACAAAGCAGAAGTCTTCATTTTGACAGGAAAATTAAAGGTTTATGTTGGTGCAAGTGTACCACATCTCTATATATTTATATATGTTTATTTTGATGATTACAAACACACCGTATTATTGTTTATCTAACAATTTAATCCAAGTGTGCAGTTGTTGAAGAACACGAAGATTTAATCTGAAGGGTTCAAAGACGGAAGTGTTTACGTCGTCATTATTGTTTATAACTAATAATGATAAACACCCTAAAATAATATACCACTTGGATATTTCTAAAAACCTTAAATAATATATTTAAATAAAGTTTCTTTTGAGAAGATTCAGCAAGATTTGGTTGCGTCCTGAAGCTGTCCCTTTCTGACGGCGGTATACCGCGGCGGTACAGCCGGTATACCGCGGGTACACTTTGGCCGGTATACCGCGGCTGTTCAGCCGGTATACCGCGGCAGGCTCCGTGTTTGATTCTGATTGGTTGAAGTACTTTTTCGTACGGCCGGTATACCGCGAGTCCCAGCCGGTATACCGCGGGTACGTAATTCCAGAAGTCAACTTTGCATAGAGCCGTGAGTGTCAGTGTACTTTCTGACCGCGGTATACCGCGGTGTGCAAGGCGGTATACCGCCAGGTCATGTGACCGTTGGAAGTCTTCATGCTATATATATTACATGCTGGTGATGAAGATCAGTAGACTACAACACAACAGTAACAAGCAGCATTCAAACTCTCAACTCTCAGCTCTCTCATTTATATATATATATTTTATAAAACATTTTTTATAAAATATCCAAGTGTGAGATATTATACAAGAGTGATTACCCATTGTGAGTTATACTCCTCTTGTAAGCATTTGAATAACGGGTGTGTGATCCTGTACATCTCATAGCAGAAGCTTGAGAATCAATTACGTTACCTTTGTACTTGGTTTGTATTCTACCGTAAAGAATACATTTATTGGATCGTGTCGGGAAGTGTCTCGGCTGCTGGTTTATCACAGTTGGTGGTAAATCAGTAAATCTCTGTGTCAAGTATCTCTATCCCTTATCTCTTTATTTATTCCGCTGTGCTTTATTATATTTATTTATATAAACTGCTTTGCATTTATATTTATTTATATAATCTCTGTGCATTTAAATTATATCTGTTTATATAATTGTTGTATACTTATTTATTTATACTCTGCTTTATTTATTCTGTATTTATTTGTAAAAAGAATTTTTGAAAGTAAAAGATTTAAAATACAACCTTACCCCCCCCCCTAGGTTGTCTAACATTTGGTATCAGAGCAGGGCTTTCAAAAATCGTCTATTTAATTTTTTAAAATCCGTTTTTGTTATGGCTCAACAAAATGCTTGGTTTTCTAAATCTCTTCTTATTGATTTCGAAAATTTTGATCTTTGGGCAAATTCTTTTGAACGTTATGTTCGTGGGATAAATCAAAAAATTTGGGATATTATTATTAAAGGAAATTTCAAACCCACAAAATTTCAAAACAACAAAGTTGTTGAAAAACTTAGCTCGGAATGGTCCGACGAAGATGAGGCTAATTATTGTTTAAATTATGAAGCCAAAAATTTTCTCTTTTCGGTTCTTACTAACAATGATATTGAGCGTGTTTATCTCTTTGAAACTGCTCGTGATATTTGGGAGAACTTGAACATCACCTATGGTGAAAACTCAAAAGAAAAGAGAGACGAAACCCGAGATCAAAGAAATGAAGAAACGTGTCTCATGGCCGACCATGATAATGAGGTATCTTCATCATATTCTTCTAAAAATAATTGTGATAGTAATTATAGTGATAATTATTATAGTGACAATGAAAATAATCTTGACGAATTATATAAATCATTTCATGATATGGCTGCTCTCGCAAATAAATATAAAGATGAAATTTCTAATTTAAAAGAAACCGTATCTATATATAAAAAGGAAATAGATGACGGTAAACAAAAATCTGCTCATGATTTAGATGTTATCACTAAATTAGAAAATAAATTAAGTGAAAAAGATATTTGTAAATCTTGTGTTATTTTAAATGATAAAATTGCATGTTTAGAGAAAAGAACATGTGAAAATATTTTATGTACAAAATGCGATATACTTGAAAATGAAATTGCATGTTTAAATGCTAAATGTAAATCGCATGAGAAAAATGAATTATTAGCAAATGCTTTTAATAGTAGCAATGATAAAGTGCTTAAAATGCTAAATATATCAAATCGTATAAATTGCCGAAAAGGCATTGGTTCAAATACGTGTATTGAAAAATGTGATTGTATGCCAATTAAAAAGGTTTTTGAAAAACCTAAATTTGTTGTTAAAAATAAAACGCAAAAACCTCCGTATGTTCCTAAAATGAATTATGTGAATTATATGTCGAGAAAATCACATGCGTTTATGTATAATAATAAGTTTGCGAATCCTAAGAAAAATGTTAATCCGCATACTTCTTTTTACGTCTATGATGAATACGATCGTAAAATTAAGATGGTTAGAAAATGGATTCCGAAAGGAATGTTTAATGTTGATAATCCCGGTGGGATGCGTTTGTGGTTTTAAACCATTTATATGGCTTTGTATGTTTGTCGTGTTTGTTTTATGTCGACAACATATTTTTTTGCAGTTTATGTTTTATACTAACTGTTAAAAGGACCCATAAGAAAAGGGTACCACGAAATATTTTCTTTGCCTTTTGTAGGTGTTTCCTGGCGAGGATATAATACGTGTTACCTGCCGAGGTTATAATACGTGGTTTCCTGGCGAGGATATAATACGTGTTACCTGCCGAGGTTATAATACGTGGTTACCTGCCGAGGTTATAATACGTGGTTTCCTGACGAGGATATAATACGTGTTCCCTGACGAGGTCATAATACGTGGTAATTTTTGCTCACATAAAATTAACCGAAAATCGAAGCCTTAAGATCCTTTTTGGTGCAAGTGTTTCTTTTTGGTTATTTTGTTTCATGTCATTTATTATGCATTTTATTTTATCCCTCAAATTTTATAAAATCAAATTGATATCGTTATTAATTTGAGGGGGAGCGTTTTAGCTCTTTTACCCATGAGTTTATGCTCTCTCAATTATATGCATATTTTGAGGGGGAGCATCTCTCGAGGGGAAGCATACCGTCTTTCTTGACCCTTTTTGTTTCGACAAACGGGGGAGAGAAACCGCATATGCTCTTGCTTAGCGGTTGTGTTTGTCATCATCAAAAAGGGGGAGATTGTTGGTGCAAGTGTACCACATCTCTATATATTTATATATATTTATTTTGATGATTACAAACACACCGTATTATTGTTTATCTAACAATTTAATCCAAGTGTGCAGTTGTTGAAGAACACGAAGATTTAATCTGAAGGGTTCAAAGACGGAAGTGTTTACGTCGTCATTATTGTTTATAACTAATAATGATAAACACCCTAAAATAATATACCACTTGGATATTTCTAAAAACCTTAAATAATATATTTAAATAAAGTTTCTTTTGAGAAGATTCAGCAAGATTTGGTTGCGTCCTGAAGCTGTCCCTTTCTGACGGCGGTATACCGCGGCGGTACAGCCGGTATACCGCGGGTACACTTTGGCCGGTATACCGCGGCTGTTCAGCCGGTATACCGCGGCAGGCTCCGTGTTTGATTCTGATTGGTTGAAGTACTTTTTCGTACGGCCGGTATACCGCGAGTCCCAGCCGGTATACCGCGGGTACGTAATTCCAGAAGTCAACTTTGCATAGAGCCGTGAGTGTCAGTGTACTTTCTGACCGCGGTATACCGCGGTGTGCAAGGCGGTATACCGCGGTGTGCAAGGCGGTATACCGCCAGGTCATGTGACCGTTGGAAGTCTTCATGCTATATATATTACATGCTGGTGATGAAGATCAGTAGACTACAACACAACAGTAACAAGCAGCATTCAAACTCTCAACTCTCAGCTCTCTCATTTATATATATATATTTTATAAAACATTTTTTATAAAATATCCAAGTGTGAGATATTATACAAGAGTGATTACCCATTGTGAGTTATACTCCTCTTGTAAGCATTTGAATAACGGGTGTGTGATCCTGTACATCTCATAGCAGAAGCTTGAGAATCAATTACGTTACCTTTGTACTTGGTTTGTATTCTACCGTAAAGAATACATTTATTGGATCGTGTCGGGAAGTGTCTCGGCTGCTGGTTTATCACAGTTGGTGGTAAATCAGTAAATCTCTGTGTCAAGTATCTCTATCCCTTATCTCTTTATTTATTCCGCTGTGCTTTATTATATTTATTTATATAAACTGCTTTGCATTTATATTTATTTATATAATCTCTGTGCATTTAAATTATATCTGTTTATATAATTGTTGTATACTTATTTATTTATACTCTGCTTTATTTATTCTGTATTTATTTGTAAAAAGAATTTTTGAAAGTAAAAGATTTAAAATACAACCTTACCCCCCCCCCCCTAGGTTGTCTAACAGTTTAATTTTCATCAAAATATAAGATGACTTATGCATTTACTAAAACTAGTGGGAGCGCAGTAAAATTCTTAATCGTGTATGTGCAAGACATACTAGTATTTGGAAATTAACTTTCCGACTTAGCAAAACATCATGTTTTTGCTCGGACAGTATTTCCTTAATAAAAGACTTAGAAAAGGCTAATTTTATTCTTGAAATAGACATCTTTAAAGATTGGATCAAGACGACTTATAGGTTTAAGTTAAAGTGCATATGTTGACATGATCTTGAAAGGTTCAAGATGCAAGGCTCTAAAGGTAGTTTCTTGCAAATATGATATGACATCATTTTGAGCATGTCCAAATGTTCTAGCACAAAGGCTGAGCTAGATGAAATGATTGGTATTCCATATGCTTCGGCAATTGGATCTATCATATATGCCATGAAATGCACTAGATCGAATGTATCATAATGCTTTAGAGCATTAAAAGAAGATACCATCGAAATACGAGGGAAGGTCATTGGATGACTATAAAAAACATTTTAAGGTACTTACGAAGAACCAACAAAGTGTTCCTTAATTGAGGGTTAGAAGAAGATCATAGAAAAGTGTCACACTGATGATACCTTCCATAAAGATCGAGAAGGTTCCCGATCACAAAAGGGAAAAGTCTTCATTATGAATGAAGAAGTAGTTCGTTTGAAAAGGTTCCAAGCGAAGTTAAAATTGCATAATACACTACAAAATAAGAATACACTGTTGCTTAAGAAGTTGCAAAGGAAAGATGATTGGATGAAAGAGTTCATTGAAAAGCTAGGTAAATGCCTCCCATTCAGGATCACCTAGAAATCTTTTATGACAATGTGGGTGCCATTACTCAAGCTAATAGACCCTATGTCACATTAGAGTACCAAGCATCTACTCCAAACGTTTAACTATATTCGGAATAAAGTTAAAGATAGAGATGTTAGTATTCACAAAGTTTACACAAATCAAGTTTCTAGATGGACCCATTCACGAAGCTCCTTTCATAAGCTAAACTTGAAGGGTCATGTTTGAGCAATAGGACTTCATTATTCTATAAATGGGATTTGATTTAAATTTAGTATTTGGATATTAGAACAAGTAAAGCAACAAGTATAGTATTTAGTTAGATATATAGAATATGATCTTTTCATACTCGTTGTGTTCTATATTAGCATGTTTAAATCCTTGAATAAATTAGTTATTCTAAATGTCCATAGTCGATCATAGTTGTGGGAGCAACTATGAAGTAAGACTAATATGAATTGGATTGGTTGACTTTTAAGAGTAAAAGTGGCAAAGTGTTGCAACCAAGTTCATAGGTACTTGTTAGGGAGCAAGTATTGGACCTGACCCGCTTCAAGATCACCTCATGGATCGTCGTCATAAGTGATTCTTGAATGGTACTTACAGTCATACATTGCTGGGGGCAGTGAGATGTTGCTAGACGTCCACCACTGTCTATATCATTCTATAATGCAATCTTGAGCAAGTGGGAGATTGTTGGTTCTATATGCTCAAGAATGATTATAAAATAATATTACCGGTAATATATGATCCTATAGGGTCACGCCGAACAACAAGTAGACACCAAATTGTTATTTATAAGAATTTGATTCTTGATAAATATTAATTAATTCTTGAAAGTATTAATGAATATGATTTATAATATTAGATGTAAATAATATTTTTTGGTTATATAAAATAATACATATGATGGATTTATTTTATAACTAAAATTGAAAGGAGTGACTTGAGGAGAAAGTTTAAGAAAGTTAAAACATGATTTTAACTATCTTAAATTATGAGGGTTTATTTTGTAATATTGCATGGACTCTCATTGGACCCTTTTTATGGTCCAATAGAAAGTGCCTTTGTTTTGAATATACTTGGCATTTTCAAGAGAGAGTTCAATGACAACACAACTAACCAAGCAACTCACTCTCCTCTCTCTCCTTGTTCACGGCCGAAACACACACACACACATAGTGTGTGTGTGTGTTTTGTGTTCTTCCTTCCAAGACTATTGTAGTGCTTGTTAGATTTCTTGCATCAAGATAGAAGAGGAACTAGCATTCCTAGAAGAAGATGTCATTGCTTGTGGTGGACTTCTCTAGAGGGACTCTTCTTTGAGTTCTTTGCCATATTCATCTTCATCAACTAGAAGACCTATCAAAGACTTCAAAGGTTGTACTTTTCTTAAACCCCATATGGTTGTATTTTTATCTTTCATGTTCATGCAAATGGATCCTTGGTGGGTGTTAAAAAGTTCCTTTTAATATTGTTCTTTTAAGCTTCCGTTGCAAATATTATGATTTTCGAAATCGATTTTTGAACAAAACCCAACAGTTATGTCTTGGTATTGTTTATGTGTTGCTATTGTAATTGTGTTGGTAAGGATGGTTGTAATGTACCATTTTGTGCACTTTCCAAATAGAAACCATTTCAAAACAAGGATTGTGTCAAACAGGTAGCATTTCATTGATGCTAATGAAAACTTAACATTACATCATAAACAACGCAGTGGCTACATTGATCATTAACCAAAATCCCAAAACTAGCTTACATCTACTCACTGCTTTACATTCATCTTAAACCAACACTAACTTCACTGCAATTACTTCATACAACTATACATGCAAATCCCAAAAACAACCCAACTAAGAACCAAAAGCAGCTGCAATCTCCAAATCTCACTTTCTCTTGAGTTGATAGTTTCTTCAAGTATGTGCTTCGACCTCAGTAACCCAGGGACAACATCTATAGCCCTAGCACAGATTGGTGGATCAAACCATCCAAAGAAGGAACACCTTTTACCCTGTACAAGTGAAAATAGGGAGAATTTTGGAGTTTGGTGGTAACAAACCAGAAAATCCATGAAATGTTAAGAAATTGCAGGAAACAGGGGCCTTACCATAGCTCCACAAGAATAGAACATGCGTCCAGGGTTTGCATGTGTCCAAGATGTTTTTAAACTTGCTTCACAACCACAGTAGCATATCATCATTTTTGGAAGAAATGAAGAAACCAGAGTGTGAGATGTGGAAGAAGGAAGAAAGCAGGGATGTTGGTTCTTAAAGCCGAGTTAATGAGGTGGGTTTGTTTAATTTGGGAGGGAAAATAGGCATGGACGAAACTACCCCTGGCACTAACTGGCCTTTTTAACGGGGTTAGTGACCAGGGACTGGATTTGGAACAAAATCGCATAACTCAGGGACCACTATTTGAGTTATTGAAGTTCAGGTACCCCTTTCAAAGAAATCGCATAACCACAGGGACCAAAAATGCAATTTACTCTTTATTAAATGTATTGATTATTTTATCAATAAAGCTAATGTTTGAATTCCTAAAATAGAGTAACTTTTGGAGATTGATGTAACTTTTTTTAGATATTTGAACTTTTTCTATTCTATTATAGAAAAATTATACCATATCTCTTGTAGATTCTCTTAGAACATTTTTAACAGCTATGCTAAAATAGAAAAAAAAGATTTTAGCATTTTTGTTGCTTCAACAACTATGCTATCATCTATGCTAAAATAGAGAAAATGTGAGATAGATTGTAAGAGCGTCTCCAACAGCTATGCTAAAATGGAAAAAGTAGGAATTTAGCATTTTTGTTGCTCCAATAGTTCTGCTATCCTCTATGCTAAAATAGAGAAAAGATGAGAGAGATTGTAAAAATATCTAAATTTAGAGAAATATCTAAGACTATGTTTGGCAAACTAGTTGATAAGCTAGCTGGTAACAGATAAGCTAGCTGTTGACTGATAAGCTAGTTGGTAGCTGATAAGCTAGCCGATGAAGAAGTCACGTTTGACAAAACTAGCTTATAAATATGTAAAATGACCAAAAAGGGCATCTTCAATAAGTTATCAATTACAATATTTAATTATATAATTAAAACAAATTTATAGCAATATAATACGTTAATTAATACAACCAATGTAGTAAAAAATTACATAACATAACATGTTAATTAAAAGAATTTAAAATTTATTACTACATATATACTATAAATTTTGAATTTGTTAAAACAAGTTTTAGAAAAATATATATTAATTTATGATTTAAATAACCGCTACATCCAATATGAATAAAAATAATCAAATAATAATTGAAAAGATAAATAGTAATTGATGATGAAAATATATTGATTGATATTAAAAAATAAATAAAAATAATTTATATGATCAACAATAACTCTAAATAAATAAAAATTAATATTAATGGATAATTAAAACTTAATTTATTATTTTTCAGTTAATATTAATTAGTTAATAATAATTAAATTTAATATATTAATATTTATTTATAATAATAGTTAATAAATAATAATTGATATTAATAAGGGTAATATTGGAATATTCACAAAAAGATACTCCAATTAGTATTTCAAAAAGCTAGCTTATAAGCTAGGTTATGGTCATCCAAACATCTACCCAGGAAAAAAGTAAGTTTTTTTTTTGCCAAACAATGCCTAAATAGATAGTTTATTCTCAAAACTAATTATTACCCCAAATAGCAAAATTTTCCCCTTCCAACTTTTTATATATTGAATATTTTAATAAGATAATTAACACTAGAGTTGTTAAAATAGAAATAACTGTTGGAGTTTGATGCAGTTTTTTTAGAGATTTTGAATTTTTTTTTTAACTCTATTATAGAAAAACTTTAGCATAATCGTTGGAGATGCATTTAAAATCTAGGAGCTTTCAAATAAAATGAGATAAATGTTTTTTAATATAACAAAAATATTAGTATTAATATACCTATAATCAAAGTTTTAAAAACCTGGTTGAAAATTTAAAAAATATATAGCAAGTACCAAACCTAAGATAATAAAATACTTGTTCTTTGATTTAATTTATTTAATTATAAAATAGTTATATTAAAAATAATTTACACCTTTTAAATAATGAGGTAAATTTGATATAATATGCAACGGTAATATGTTTTCAGACAATTTTCAATTTTTCTATATATACCATTATTGATATAGCAAGAAGAAGTTCAATATACGAGTAAAAACTTTCTTATGAATTGCTTAGTACAAATCTCCTACTAACATGGAAAATCGTTAGCAAATTGCTTACAAGACAAATTCATGCAACACTTTCCTATCCCGGGTGATGGACTGAAGCTAAACTGATGTGGCACTGAGATGGCAAGTGGGTTCATTGGGTACCGGTACTCATCGCCTAACAAATATCTGTACCTAAAACGTGGCATACCGTTGGCGTCACCAGCGTGTTAGCAAAGGCACGCAACCCAAAAGGAATCCTGATATCTTCCGTGTGTTGTCATGACTGTGTGAGTAGGGTCAAATGCGTAAATAAAAAGATATTTTGACGAAGAAAAAGATATTTTGACAGAAGGTAGAAAAAGATAAATATCCTCTCAATGTTGAATTTTAGAGATAGAAACCTTCCACCGCTCCGCCAAGGCTAACAGGCAAAGTGGTGACCCTAATCAAACATGCTTGCTCACACTAACCCGGTCCGGATGACTACGTTCGTTCCTTACATATGCTGTCGAACCGTCTTAACCTTACACTTTCTGCCCTTCACGGCCAAAAAAAGCAAGTCTAGGGATAGGGATGGGGAGAGGGAGGGTCGAATTGAAGCGGATCGAAGACAAGAGTAGCCGGCAAGCCTCCTTCTCCAAGCGCCGGAATGGATTGATGAAGAAGACTCATGAGTTGGCGGTGCTGTGCGACGTTGACGTTGCTCTTTTCATCTTCTCCGGCAGAGGAAGGCTCTATGAGTTCTCCACCGGTGAAAGGTACACGCGATTTTCCTGTTTGAGAAACTTATATATTTAGGAATCGAACTGTGTTGGATTCGTCAACTCATCGCTGTTTTCAAAACCTATTTATTATATAAATTAGATATTCCGTTTGTTATTCTACGTACGGATCTGGATCTCCGGTGATGAAGTTGGAGGATACACGCTTTTCTCTCCTTTTGGAGCTGTTTTGCTAGTCGCGTCGGTCATACGTGGATGTATTGCGTTTGTTCTTGCATCTTATCATATATGTGTATCAACTCACTCCTATGTTTTTGAGAAAGGAAAACCGAAGGTTGTAGCTATATCCTGGCAGTAGCGCCTTTATGATTTGGGCCAAACAAACAGTATTCCTGGAGTGGATTTTCCTGTATTTAGAGCAAATTTCAGTGGAACAGCCGAGTATCGACATGCCACCTGGTGGTATTATGTATGTTGCTATTACGTACCAATCTCACCAAGATTGGGGAGATGAACAATTTTAGACTACAGAGTCTATAAATCAAACACACACTGCACCCAATCAAATCAATCCATCAACCAGCCATTCAATTCCTAGGTGCTAGCTACCTACTTGGACTTGCTCTAAGTTTTACATTGCTTGTACTTAATTAATTTTACTATTCGGTCATTATTTGTATTTGTTGTTTGTATGATCGAGCGATTCATTCATTTACACAGACGAACGAATTACTGATCGAATAATTACAATAAAAATCATCTTTCCAGAGCTAGCAAGGTGGTTCTGTGCATTTTCCATCCCTTCTGTCTCGTGCATGTATATATCGATCAATGTGACAATAATTAATGGTATGTTCTCAGTTATATATATCCTGCTCCTGCCCCTGCCCCCGCCCCCTTTTAATAATATGTTTTTTCTTCTTTAAACAAAAGTGCATCAGCTGCTTTTGCTGTACGTATCCTACAAATGCAATCATTAATTAATTTGATTCTCCTCCATGAGAGGAGGTTTGGAAGATATGATCAGGTTGCTTAATTGCATTTTTAGTTGATGTTTCTCGCTCGCATATATACAGTTAATGAGTAATTAAGGAGATATTGCTTAATTTGCCTCCATTATATTTTGGCCAAGCATACCATATATATATGAAGCTTAATTATATTATGACTAATTTATATGCATGTAGAGGAACCATGATAAGCCTGGAAAAGTCAACTTGTGATTTTATGTTCTCGGTTTCATTTATTTATTTTGTTAGATAGTGCTTGTATTAGCACATGACTTTCAGTGCACAATCACACTACTTGATTTTAAGCATATATAGCTTAGTAAACTTTGCTATTTCAACATAGGGGCGTTGCTTTAGAAAATGATTTTTTTTTAATTTAAATAAACATGAAAGGACGTGTGTAAAGGTCGATGAATGGTGGTTCTTTTCTTGGTTAGAGCTGTACGTAGTCCAACAAAGTTAAACGTCATTCTATGTCGAAGCATATATAGAATGAGTGAGGATCATGCATATCGTTGCATGTCGAAGCATATATAGAATGAGTGAGGATCATGCATATCGTTGTATGTCGAAGCATATATAGAATGAGTGAGGATCGTGCATATCGTTGTAGCGTGGTTGTGGTGTTTTGGTAGTAGTTTTCAAAGGTAAACATGTGTTGCATATATAAAATCTTATAGAGATGCAATCGGGGTTATATATAATTGGAACGAGGTCCTCCCAAAAGCTTTGTTTAATTATAATGATTCCTAGACAACTTGACTAGCTCATTCCTAAAACAAACATGCAATTAAAATCGACCAAACAACTTAAACCTATGACAAAATGACAAGGAACCGAAATCGAGAGCCATTTTAATTCAAGACATTTATTGATTCCAAACCTAGAAAATATTAAAAACCAAAATAACATATTGGGGTCTCAAATGAAACTCGAGTACCATATTTCTAAAAGATATTGATGCTCTTGAGTCTCTTATTTAATCATGGTCTGGCCTCCTGGGAGTCCTTGACAACCCATGTTTTTAACTAGGTTCTTTGTGTGTCCATCATAAGCTTCCATTTTTGGAGATTTGGTTATGATATTGAGAGTGTGATAAAGGAGTTCATGATTTCAAATTCACATTGTTATATCCTTTTGTGAATTGCTACATAGATATTCCATAGTAGCATAGGTGTAGAGGCTTCGACTCACAATGGCCACTTCATTGTGTTTTGATGCTTAAGATGTAGAAATCTCCACGTCAAGGAATCTCCTAGTTCACTTAACCTTGTGTAGCTCCTCCGTATGCATGGGCAAATGTTTTAGCTGGAACATTGGACCAATGAATTGGCCACCTTTGAGTGAGATGGATCTAGAGATTTTATTTGATAAATAAGAATCCACTTGACCTAGTTAAAGACACGGTAATGCGTCTTGATGCCAAAGCTTCTTCAACCAACTAAAGCAAGGAATAGGGAAATATCGAGAATATTAAGGATTTTAGTGATCTTCCCATGACATTTTTCGACGTGAAAAAATGGTCTTATTTGATACGAAGTCCTTGGAGAGGGTTTGAGGCCATAAAGAGATTCCCGTAGAAGTCAAACATGACATGCCTTGAAAGAGTCAACAAACTTCGAAGGTTGATGCATGCATATCGTCTCTTGTAGATCCTCATGAAAAAAGGTGTTTTCCATCAAGCAAGGTTGAACTGGTTCTCGATATGTGCAACCCTTGTGCTTTTGTGGTCACGCTAACTGTCGGTTTTCCATGTTAAATGTCAGGGTTTTTGTTAAAGATTTAACGTGTGTACCTACTTGGAAAATTCGATGTATATATATATGTGTGTGTGTGTGTGTGTGTATATATATATATATATATATTAAAAGGGTGGATTGGTGTAGGTTGAGGGTTGGTAATTAATAGATAACAGTAACAAAAAATTAGGGTAGTGTTATGACATTGGAAGATTCTCAAAGGAATTATAAGATTTTTGAAAAGATAACTTCAAACAAAATTAAGGTAATGTCATAACTGAGAAGATTTTAAGCAATATTATAAAATACTTTAGAAAGATAACATTAACCGAAACCAAGTATAATTAGCCTAGCGAACAAAAAGAACATTATTAGCTTGGTATTTTTTTAGTATTGATAACTTTGGGATTCATATTATTATTTTATTGTTCTTGTGAGACTTGCATCATTCATTCGTTAGAATTTGAATTTTCATTAGAGATTGCATAAAAGGCTAAGTTGAAAATTTTAACATTATTTAGAATTTTAGATCATAGGCATGTTTTGTAAAACCCTAAATCATATACTTACACTTACGATGGAATCAGTTATGGAGGCTAAAGATAAAAATTTCCTATTTTGCTCGATGCACGTCTATCTAAAGTTTTGTTTATATTTTATTGACTAATCACTCATTTGATTTCCGTACTACTAAGAATCTATTTGGTGTGATACACAATTCAATGTTAAGAGTTTCTTTCGTGTGACGCACAATTCGATGAACCAAATGTAGTTGGTATTTAAACCTTAATATAAGAGTATATCTTCAACTTTGAAGATTTTATAATAATTGAAAATTCGTAACAAATTCGTCGATGTGATGAAATTTTCAATTACGATTTCTAAAATCCTTGATATGCATGATGTAAACATTCACAAGATGAACATATTTGGATTTTTATTATAAGCATGTTAAAAACTAGATTTTTGTGAATAAGTTATTTGTAGACTAAAAACGGGGAACGGTTGACGAAAATTGATAAAAAATTCATTTCAAGTCCAATTGTTAAGATAGAACTATAGACCATTTAAATAGAATCATAAGCAAGTTATCAAAAACATTTTTCAAGATACTCTCGAGTGTTGATGAATGAGAATTTGTCAAGTACCATTGAAATAGGTATATTTTTATTCAAAGCAAGCCATGGTTATTAATGCATAATAATTTTAACGATTGATTAGATAAGATATATGACGATGTTCTAAAATCTTATGGATAAGCCAACCCGACCCTACCCAGTAAATTCCACTTGAGAGTAGGGTATAAGGAGAGCGAGATGTACACAGACCTACCCAGTAAATTCCACTTGAGAGCAGGGTATAAGGAGAGCGAGATGTACACAGACCTGACCTCTACTACAAAAGACATGGCCTCTACTACAAAAGAGTATAGCGTAGGTTTTCGTGAAAACCTCCCGCTTATGCAAGAGTCTGAGCATACAAGTAGAGGGCATGAATACTATCTTATGGTGAACCCAACACGTGGAGAATAAGAATAATATGAGTGGATACATTGAGAACATGTGAAAAGGTATGACCGTAAACACATTTTTCTCCTAGACTGCCAATTCTCACCCCCCCTTTAACTTGTCCAACTCTTTTTTCCCAACTACGCTACCTATAGTTCTCATAGCTAGTCTGCTACACTCTTGTCCTCCATCTCCATGTACTACTACTAGTCTACTAGAGGTCATGTCTTCTTAAATGTCTAAGGTTGTCGTGCGCAACCTCAAGTGCTCATCCCACGTCCTTCAAGGCCTACCCGTCCTTCTCACCCCCTCGACCGTCACTCTTTCTACTCTCCTCAACGGTGCCATCATCAATCTCTTACAAATGTGCCTAAACTAGTCCAATCTTCGAACTCCAACCAAGAAACCTCAATCAGAATCTCGTCTAACCTAATCCAACCGCATGTTTACCTAAGCATCGTCATTTCTGCAACTGTCGACTTCCTCTTAACTGCCTTCCATGTGACCAAATACTCCGACCCAAACAACATAGCTCACTAGATGACTACTTTGTAGAATTTCCCCTTCAATTTAGTTGGACCTTGTCACATAACACCCATGTGGCAACTCTCCACTTGAGCTACCCTACTTTTATGTGATGCGTTGCATTTTCCTCTCCCTCTCTTTGAATCATGAAACCTAGATACTTGAAACTGTCCTTTTAGGGTATCATTTCCCAATGTTATTTTCTACCCCCTCCAAAATCTTTTTACTATTTATGATTGTGAGATTGTTATTACCGAATTTTGTTTTTCAAGAGGTCGAACATTGTTGCCCAAATCTATTATATTCTAGACGAACGCAAGAATCTAAACTTTGAACATTCATATAAAAGGAACTTAAAATATTCAAACGTCTAATTGTGCACATAACCGTAAAGTTATTGATAACAAAGTTCTATGTGGTGTTTCAAAATTTTCTATTTTTAGCTTTATACTTTATGCTTTATGCTTTATGCTTTATGCTTTATGCTTTGCTTATAACTCTTGGGAAAACGTTTTATGCTTGGAAGCTTCAAAATATCACCTAGTAAAAAATAAAAAATTACCATTGGCATATGTTTTACACCGAGGTTGATAAAAGCTTTGTGTTGACGTTGGGTATAACTTGCATTTTACCCGGATGATCTCAAGCACCCGCAGAAAACGATATTTAAGTCTATTTTAGGTTTGATTCATCATAATCCTTTGGTATGTAATCCTATAGACCTCCGTCTTACTACAAATATCTGCTCGTAATTGCCTTCATGATTGTCCTGACAAATATACCTTTGATCTCTATGTTTCTTGGGGTTTCATGGGTTCATACGTTGCATCGATAGATGACCCTTTCATTCATTTTTGGTATTACATCTTAGTGTGATTGGAGACCCAAGACCTAGTGTGGAAAGGGTATCATAGGGGGCAAATGATGAATATTGCATCTGGGTGAGAACCTGAGGTTTATGAAAAACCCACTATGATGGTACAAAAGAAGATGCCTATGGTCAAGCTCCCAAAGCAATGCCATGTTTTGGTAACAAATAGCTCTGGGTTATGAGGACCACATTTTTCCATAGATAAAATGGCTCCATCAGCATAAAGCATCATGACATTTGTTTTCCAGACACATAGCATGCGCTTGTACTTGCTTTGTTCCTTCTTCCTGTTGATGCCATGATACCTTTACATGGAACTCGATAATAATGTGTATTCTACCTACCAGTCAGGTTAACAACGAGCTACTGACATTTGATTTTGTTAAATTTTGAAACAGCATGATTAAGCTTCTCACCCGCTACCAAAGCTTTAAGAAGACAGAGGAACTTACCCGCATAAGCGTACAAAAGGTATAAAAGGTCCAGCATCAGTTATCAATATCTGCACTGCATCCATGGCCCTGGATCAAATGAATGCCACTATAAATTTGAAGCTGTAGAAACCAATATCTATGTCAAATTAGTTATAAGACGAATCCTGGACCTTCAATAAGGAAATTGTGGATTCTTCAAAAAGGGGCGACCAGCTGAGATCTTTCTATGTGAAACAAAACTAGTAAGCGTCATGCAGTCAGAGAAACATCAAACTTATACTAAAGGTGCTGATGTGTGCATCTAGATGTAACAAGTCGCCACATTCAGCAAGACAGCGGTTATGCATAATCTTGTTTGCTTGTTCAATGTAGAACACATTCTCATTTGTTTCCATCGCGCATATAGACATAAATATATATATGTATATATTTCTGGTTAAATATTCTACTTTACCCAATTATATATGACAATGACAACATAGAACATGTCTGGGAACTTGCAGCAGAAGTTTGATTCTGAACATGTGTGTACCGCTGATGAGCTGACACAGATGATCAAATGGTAAAAACACTATCCCACATGCCTCTCTTTACAAGGAAGTGGTATCATTTTCATGATTTTGATTGCTGTGCAGGCACCTCGAACAGAACAATATTCAACTGCTAGATATAACCGGTCTCAATCAGCTGGAGCAGCAATTGGATAGCCTTCTCCATCAAGTCAGAATCAGGAAGGTTAGCACACTGGTTGAAAAACTTAATTCATGTAGTAAACATGATGGTATTGATAAAGAGAACACAGAGGATATCCTAGAAGAGAAAAAAGAAGAGATTTTAAATAATGAAATTTCTTTTGAGGTTAAAATACACCAGCTATTATTGCATCATATAAGATCCCATCTCAAAGGTTGACAAATAAATAGCATCCAAGAGCTTGACATATAAGACGTTGATGGAAACAGCCAAGACTGCAATCTAGTAATTGTTATAGCTAGGAAATGTTTACGTATGTGTGTATGTTGCATCTCAGAAATTGATGAAAACAGCCGAGACTGCAATCTTGTAATCTTAATAGCTAGGAAATGTTAGTATATGTTATCTCAAAGGCGAGACGTATAATGTTGGATATCAGATGTCTATGAAAACAACAGAAATTGCAATGTTGTAAAACTATGTGTTATGTGTGTATATTTGCGTTTCAAAATATAACTTCGCATCTCTGAGGTTGATGATAACAGCCAAGGCTGCAATGTTGTAACTTTTATACCCAAAAAAATGTTGTATGTGTGTTTGATGACTGGTATTTATGGTTTTGTGCAGACACAGAAAATGATGGGAGTTCTGGAGGCCCTACAAGAGGAGGTGAGTTCACTAATTCTGTAGGCCATGTACATTTTTAAAGGCCCCAAGTGCCCTTTTTAATGGGCCGTGTATATTGTAGTCAGTTTAGCAGACTAGTTTATTAGCTAGGTTATCATCTAACAAGCTTATCAGGTAGTTTCCCAAATATAGCCTTGGAATGTAACTGTAGTTGCCTATATACTGAAATATGGTTTCAAGCTCGTATCTTTAAATAATTCAACACATTTTATAGTTTTGTTCCATCATTTTCTTGAGGCAGGCTGCCATCTGATGTTGAGCTGAGAGACCACATACTAGACCTTGAATGCAATGATATGCTAAACCTTCAGCTTTGTTGTTATTTACTGCTTCCATGCCTTCGGTATTCACGATTCATAATGCCATCCTAGTACTCATCCACATGAAATGTTCAGCAAATTAGTCATGTAGAAACCTTTGGTTTAAAGTATTTGCAGACTTGATTAAAGTCAACTTTCTTGATAAATATTTGGCACCTCTTTACCGTTGTAGCTGTATTGACAAAGACTTTTCTATGCTTGTTAAAAAATTGATGCATTAAGGCTAAGCAATTCATCAACTAAGAAACTTCCATATCGAATTTGTCCCTGTACGCCATGGAAATCAACCTAAACAGATAGCTTATTGAAGTTGAAATCTAACCTCAATAATTATACGCACAAATAATTTCTACAGGTCAGTTCTAACACTAAATTCCCTGCATCATATGAAATGATTCACACTCTTTTCCCACTGACTTGAGGTTATCCCTGTTGTTCGAAAGTTGGTACCTAAGACATTTGTGTTACTCTGCTCATACTTGGTCCTTTGGTCCTCACGAGTTGGCAACTGGAATCTGTTACTTTACCTAAATCCGACTCCCACTTCAATATATAGCAGTTAGGCCATTTCCTCAATCTTTAGGGTCTTCTTCGAATTGTATACTCAGACATCAATCAAACTGAATGTCGAAATCCCACTAATAACTGCTAGTCTCTTCCAATTCTTTGAGCTGTTGTGTAAACTGTGACTAATGGTGTGTGTGTGTGTGTGTGTTTGCTTGAACAGGAAATGCAACTGAAGAAAGAAAAAGAGTTTATGATGGAGGAGGTAAAACCGAATGCAAGGAATCACATACATGTTGACTTTTGTAATGAACTTTACAGACAACAGTTTCCAATGCGTTTCTGTTTTGGGTGGCTACAGATTATGGCAGCAACGTCGGATGGTGGGATCAACGATGACTCTGGTGATCCCTCACAGCCACCACAGCTTCCGGTGATGGACGCTCAGATTTTCTGGTGATGGGTGTTTTTGAAAAGCAATTCCCCAATCCTGTTCCTGTGCAGGCGGGCTAGGTGCTGTTTTTATATGTGACAATAGTAGACATATTCACCCTCGTATGGTGCCGTGTGTAATAAGTTATTCCCTCGCTGTTTATACATTTCTAGCAGCGAACTGTTGTGTTCTTTTTACCCCCACGATTTCCCTAAAATCGATGAATAACTTGTCATGTAAAATATCCGTATGTATGCGAGTATGTGCTTGTGTGAACCATATAACCTAACATGTTTCCAGCTGCATATCAACAAAATGTGCATCTAGTCGATATATTATCTATCATTTGATTAACAGCTTGGATTTTCTATTTTTGTACTTGTAAGTAGTTAGATTATGGATTAATAAGAGCCTATTTGTTTTTACCAAATACAATAGAGAAGAAGCATACGACTACTCCATGTGTATTTGTGATTAAGGACATCTCTAGTCTACTAGCCAATTAAATTGTTCTTTTTTTTATCAAACAGTTAGTTCTTTTCTTGGACCTGAATCAAACTGAATAGCAATGGTTGCTTAATAATAGACAAGATGGATATACACAAAAGGAGGATTAGTGGGACCACACGTGTCTAGAATACCAGGTGCTGTTTTTTTCATGTTCTTTTTTGCTCTACTACTTTTTAGAACCTTCTTTTGTGGGGTATGATTTCAACATCAATAATATATATATATATATAAACCAAAAATTATATTAGAAAGAAAGAAGTAATAAACAGTCATTGTAAGAAGCAAAAAACTTCCAAAAATCTAGATTTTTCAAACCCGGTAAGCTCTAAGGAGGATCCCAAACCCCACAAGGTTCTAGCCTACATGCCTTGCAATTAGAGGCAGGGGTGTTTTATGTTAAAAAGTCAATTTTTTTGCCTCAGAAAACAAACAACTATCAAAGGAATCGCCAATAAGCATGATCACAAGTTGCAAGTATTAAATCAATCATCAACAAATATTAAACACCTTTCATATATAAAAGAGCAGACAAAATGGAAGGATTGGATCGGTCCTAATTAAGTTTTTGTAAGCAAACCTAGAACCAATGGCAATGGCAATGGCAATGGATTTGATTAGAAGTGGCCTGCGTTTGCATATTCACAACACTGCCTTTTCTAAGACCATACTTGAATGAATAACCACCGATTGCAACCTGAAATGGAATTGCATGGGGAGGAGTTTAATTGTAGACATGAATACACAGAAAGCATACCCTGAAACATCATAACTGAATCCAGTTGTTGATGCAAAAGGGCATTTCAATGGAAACACCAACCAACGAAATCAAGGTGTTGTTAACAATATATGGAATTCAAAAAAGAAAGACATTAACGAAATGAAACATGCACCTGATTCCGATCTGCACAGGATTCCATTCCATTCCAGTCAGTCAGTACCTGATGGCTGATTGATTCAATCAACTACTTCTTCCTTGTTAAAACCCCAACCGGAATGGTGCCATAGGTCCTGCGTTCGTCGTGATGTAAAGCTTCGTGTTTCTATACTCCCGCCACGCGTCCCCTGATTCAGCTTGTTCCCTAATTAACCCAACTCTTCTTCTATGTTGTCACTTATTTAATTGGTTTTTTCCTATCGGAATCGGAATAGGTTGGATGATATACAAGAGGAAAGAGCATTTGAAAGAATATTCAAACTTTTCCAATTTTCCACTCATATAATTTCTAGTAATTTGTTATTATTTTTAATTTTAAGGACATATTTATCAATTTGCGTTTAATGGTTTTATTTTAGATATTTATTTATTAGATTTAGAGTAAATTACGGATTTGGTCCCAGTGGTTTGCACTTTCGTTTTTTTTTGTCCCTAAACTTCTATACCCCTGACGGCCATCCAACTAGTCCGTTAACTCCAAGGGCAAAATCGTCAATTCCATGATATTCATCTTCTTCATCACTTGATATTCATCTTCTTCATCATGTTCATCTTCATCACTAAGAACTCTAAATCAAGAACAACTAAATAAAAACCAAATCGTAAATATTTAGAGAGAGAAATAATAGTTTAATAGATGAATGGAATATTTTAATATTATAATCAATATTTGTTTCTCTAAAATGGAGAATCTGTTGGGATGAATATATTTTTTAGAGACTTTGAATTTTGATTCTCCATTTTGGAGAAATTTTAGGGAATCTGTTGGAGATGCTCTAAGAGTGACTTTTTATTATATCTCACCAACGAAAAACCTTTAAATGAAATGTTTAGGCGAGGCAAATAATATTTTATTAAATATATAAAATATTTTCATAACATAATCAATGATTAATCTTCAAAATGGAGAAATTGTTGAAGATGAATGTAATTTTTTTTTAAAAAATTGACTTTTGCTTCTTCATTTTAGAGAAATTTTAGGAAATTTGTTGGAGATGCTCTAAAATAGAAAAACCAAGAAATTTTTTCAAGTTTAGAGAATTATCTAAAACTTGATGGGAGGTAAGATAAATTATTTTTTGATTTATTTCTACCGATTAGATAAAACTATTATTATTTTACATAAAGTTTGTTGTTTTCAAAAACGCATTGTGATGATAAAACTATATAATATTTTAATAATATAATGAGTAAATTACACTAGAGGTCCCTGTGGTTAGGTCAAAATCTGGATTTGGTCCCTAAAATTAAATATTTACACTAGGCGTCCCTATAGTTGTCATTTGGTTTCATGTCAGATCGTGTGGTTGTCATTTTGTTTCAAATTACTCTTTTTTTATCTAAACCATAAGGACCAAAATTGAAACAAAATGACAACCACAAGGATCTGACATGAAACAAAATGACAACCTTAGGGACGTCCGGTGTAATTGTTTTATTTTAGGGACCAAATCCAGATTCTGACCTAACCACAGGGACTTCTGATGTAATTTACTCTAATATAATTAATACTAAAGTCTCTAAAATAGAAAATTCTGTTGGAGTGAAATATAATTTTAGAGCTAATTACTGTTTTGGTCCCTGTGGGTTGTCAAAAAATACGGAATTGGTCCCTAAACTTCATTTATTACTGTTTTGGTCCCTGTGGTATACACTTTGTTACGGAATTGGTCCCTCATAAGGACCATTTTCGTAACTTTCTGCATAAGAATTTATTATCGTTTTGGTCCCTCATAAGGACCAATTTCGTAACAAAATGAATACCACAGGGACCAAAACAGTAATAAATGAAGTTTAGGGACCAATTCCGTATTTTTTGACAAACCACAAGGACCAAAACAGTAATTAACTCATAATTTTATTTAGAGATTTTTACTTTTAATTTTTTATTTTATAAAAGAAATTATAAATAATCTGATGCTTTAATTCACCTAAACTTAGATGTATTGTCTTGGGTTGTTAGTGAATTAATTATTATAATTTTCTTTAAAGTTATATTTCTGCTTTTTTGTCAAATTTAACAAATTAAAAACTACCACTAAATTCCATGATGGTATAAAAAAGGCTTTATCCATCTATTATTTCAACATTGATAATATGAATGTAAAAATAAAAAAGATATGAAAATTTAATAAAATATCATCTTACATAAATTCAAGTTAGGAATCAAGGTTTTTGTACACAAACTTTAAAAATACAAGCAACTTATAATAACTTTCTCCAACAATAATTTTATATACATTGGAAATTAGGAAATTGATCAAAATAGCCAATAATCTTCCAACCAAGTTCATTTTTAAGTTTTCATCTCACCTTTGGTTAATGTTTTTCATCACCGCTTTAAACTTTTAGGGTTAAAACAAACTTTTTCAGAACATCAACCTTAGAATAAAAAACTCATTTTGGTTATAGCTTGAGATTTCATTATTGTTTTAGAGATAAAAGAGTACTTAACATTCATGCATTCAATATTAAGTTGTAAAGAGTCAATAATATTTGCAAAAACAAGTTATAGATATAGGTTGTAATATCTCTTATGGTTGGTAATTTTTATCAAAAGATACGAGTTCTCTTAGCTAATAACAATAAACTTACCATTTTAAATACAAATATATAATTCATGCGGATGGAATAAAAAAAAGTCAGTATGGGATGACTGATAGATAATATATCAAGGTTTTCAAGGTAAGTAATTTTCTACTTTGATATTAGATAAAAGAGTGAATTACGGATTTGGTCCCTGTAGTATGTAGAAAATTATGGCTAGTATCCCTAAACTAGATTAATTATGGATATGGTCCCTGTGGTTTTCATTTTTGCATTATTAGAGTCCATGTCACTAACAGATTCCGTTAACTCAGTTAACTCCATGATAAAAAGACCAACATGCCCTTGTTTTTTACTTTTTCTATTAAAAAATAGTTAAAATATATAATTTTCTTTTATGTATATGTATATACAGAGAGACACATACACTGATACAAGGACCAAATAAGTCATTCGTCTCCGGTAAACCCCTTCCAAACATGAGCTTCCCCCTTCCCTCCCCTCCTCCATCCAACCAAAGCATTTATGTATTTATTTATTAGATTTAGATTATATTACGGATTTGGTCCCTGTGGTTTGGTGGTTTTTATGGATTTCGTCTCTGTGCTTTATGAAATACGGAAATGGTCCCAGTGGTTTGCACTTTCGTTTTTTTGGTCCCTAAACTTCTATACCCCTGACGGTCATCCAACTAGTCCGTTAACTCCAAGGGCAAAATCGACAATTCCATGATATTCATCTTCTTCATCATGTTCATCTTCATCACTGAGAACCCTAAATCAAGAACAACTAAATGAAAACCAAATCGTAAATATTTAGAGGGAGAAATAATAATTTAATGAGTAAACTCCAATTTTGGTCCTTGAGGTATGTTGATTTCTTTGAAACAGGGACTTATGGTTTCATAATTTGACTTTTCGTCCTCAGGGTTCTGATTTTGCTTTGAAACAGGGACCTGGCCACTAACTCCATTAAAATTGGCACTTAGTACCAGGGGTAAATTCGTCCAATCACATTTTTGTCCCCGTTTGTATTCTTTTGGGTTTCTCTTTAATTTTGTAAATCTTTGGGTATAAATGCACTTGATGTGTACTTTAAAAATGACGTGTCTTATTTTGAGAGTTGTGTTGAGTAATTCGAGTCTATGGAGCACATTTCACTTAAACGTGGAGTATATACGTCTAATGCATTATTTGGATTTCATAAGTGGTTAATTGGTTTTGGTTGAGCTTATGGCTCAGTTTATGACTTTAATGAGTCTTGAGGACATTTGTCCGAATTTTAATAATTGAATGTGGAGCTTTGGTCGTCAGTCGCATTTATTGCATTTTATTTGAAGAGTACATGTTTTGAGTGCGTGTGTCGTTAAAGTGGAGTCATGTACTTTTAGACCGTAATGCATTGGATCCATAGGCATAAGAGTTGGTCATGTCTATATGGTAGAGAGTCTTGGTATTCCCACTTTGGGACGTACGCCACTTTGGCATTTTGTGTCCCGGTGTTTTGGAGAGGAACCGTATTGGGTTGTACTCCTGGATTTGTTGGGTTTATAGTTAATGTTCTAACACTTGTGTACGAGGGTTGAACATTTGTGGTTATCAAATAAGGAGCCGAGACTCCAATTCTTGAATGCTAGTAAGTAGGCAATAAAGGTTCAATGGAAACCTTGAGGTGTAACTTACTAGAGAATGAATAGTCAATGAGATCGTGTATCCTTGAGGTGTAGCTGGGCACAACAGACAATAAAGGATACGGTGGTGCCACCAATTGCTGGGTTGGGACTTGAGGTGTAGCTTAGCTAGCAGGAAATAAAGTCCAACTTGAGTTGGAGCTTATTAAAGCAGACAGTAGAGTCACGATCTGAGGTGTAGTTCAATAACATGGTATAACGGCTTAACTTTGTGTTCTGCCACATACCATGGAATCGGGTCTCCCCCGTCACCGAAATATGTTGTTTGGGTATTTATTTTTATCCATGTTTTCGGTGACGTATTTTATTTATATGGATTGTTTTCCATATTTTATGTGTTGTGATGTATGCCTCATCCGTGTTTGGGATGTTTTGAATAATGAAGATTTATTCATGTCTTATTATTTTGGAAATCAATTACTATTTCACTTTTCAAGTGGGTTTCGGGTTGAGTCCATTTTGAGAATCATTTTATATTAGAACTTTCGTTACGGGATTTGTGTGCGTTGGAAAATGGGTGGTTTGCATTTAAAGTAAATCCGTTTAAACTCACGATTTAAATTGCACCTTTCTCGCTTTTCGAATTATATAATCATGAAAAAAACTCTTGAACTCACTAGGCGTTAGCCTAACCTTTTTATTTGTCGGCATGTGCAACAGGTTTCGGTTGGGAGATAGTTCTAGTGACACTGTGAAGAGTGGAGTCCTAGTTGTGTGCTCAAGAAGTAAGTAGCTTGGTGAAGTCTTCCACATTTGGGGAATAGCAACTTGTTTTTGCGGTTGAGTAACGGCCGACCTTTGGTAGCCTTGGCGAATGACTTAGGTTTTGATTGCTGAAATTATTATGTTTTTATATTGAGGTATTTCCAAGAATGGTTGTAGAAGGTATTTTATCCTTAATTGGTTGTTTTATTGAAAACTTTATTTAGTTGCTCTTTCCAAATTTGAGGGTGTTACAAGTTGGTATCAGAGCCGAGAACCAGACTGGTGTGCCAGCGAGGACGCTGGGCTCCCAAGGGGGGTGGATTGTAAGATCCCACATTGTTTGGGGAGGGGAACAAAGGTTGCCTTATAAGGGACTTGATACCTCCTCTATCAGTCGCGTTTTAAAACCGTGAGTCCAGGTGTGTGGACAAAGCGGACAATATCTGGTACGGTTGGTCTGGGTTGTTACATAGCACAACCGGACTCAGCCCTCTTAGTGTACCCTTGCAAGGTAAAGGTCATAAAACATGGGGACCGGGTCAAATCCCACAACACCTAGTAGACCATAAAATAAAGACTGACTTACGTGCATATGGATCCAATGCAACACAATCTAAAATTATCTGACTACACAGGAATGACTACTGCACTCGAGCATGTAATTATCAATAATATGCAATAAGTTGCATTAAATACAAACCATAAATAGGACTCTACATTGAGCCATCAAAATCGGACAAAATGTCCCCAAGACTCATTTAAAGTCAAAACCGAGCTAAATGCTCAAAACCCATTAGACCAATAAATAACGGTCCTCATAATGTAAAATGCATTTAAACGGCACTTATGTAAACGTATACCTCAACGACATGATTAACCCAAAACTAGTCACGGATTAGGACAAATGGTTTCCCAAATGGACTCATACCCTTAAAATTCCAAAATGTCTCATAACACGAAAATATGCATTTTCCCAAATGGTTTATAAAAGCAATTACACCAACATGCTTAAACCATTGAATAAACTCCATTTGAGTAATAAATCATTTAAAACACATTTACGATTTTTACTTATAAAAAATCCGAAAAATCCCAAATATGAGTGTTTTACAAGGTTTATAAAGTTAAACATTTCAAAAGATCAAAACGCACCAAATAACTCAACAATTGATAGTTTTATGTAAAACACACAAATACTTGAAAATAACATTTTTGGCATGTACAACGTTTTTACAAATCAACTTGAACTCACCTTGCTAGATTAAGGCTAAATCTAGATTTTCCCCCAATTTGAGCAGCTTTGAAGAAACTTGTATCCTCAAGCCAAATCTTCCAAAAAACCTAGATCCATAAGTTTTCAACCATAAGTATTCATATCCAACCACTTAAAATCGTTCCCCAAATATTTTCATCAATAATCTCAACTTATACCAAAACCCCAATTTCCATAGATGACACAAAAGAGAAGATTATCTCAACCACAACAAGAATCCACCAACCAAAACACTTCTAAGTCACCAACAAGGCACCACAAGCTCTAACTCTTCAAAATGGACAAAAAGGTGGGATTCATACCCTAGAAAACTTTGATGAAGAAGATGAAGTGAAAGGGTTCTAGATTAGTTTCCCAAAACCATGGTAGATAAAGAAAATCACATGAAAATCTTGAATCTTGTGGCTAAATAGCTCAAAACCGACTTTGGAGGCTTAAGGTTTCGGTTTGGGAGAGAAAGGGATGAAATGGGAGAGGTGAGGAGTGAAATGGGGCTGAAAATCACATTTTTAAGGCTCAGGTGCCCGTGTGCGATTGTGACATGCGATTGTGACATTGTCACAATCGTGGGCACTATAGCACAGAATGTACCGAGAGCTTTTGTCATCCGGCGATTGTGACATGCTATAGTGACAGTGTCACAATCGCGGGCACTATAGCACAGAATGTACCGAACACTGTGTTGGTCATAACTTCTTCGTTTTAGCTCCGCTTTTGCTCCGAAAAGAAACGTTGGACTCGTATTTGAATTCTTCATCCAATAAGACCATAAAATCTAGAATTTAAGCCCAAAATCCTATTTCCTCTATCTTTCTTAAAAGATCGATTTTACACTAACTTGAAATTGTGTTTACCCAAAAATTATGGGTGCCATTGTCATAATTACATGGCACATTCGTTGGGACGACCAACCACTCGGTAACGTCGTTGCTATTGTGACATATGTCACAATCACATGGCACTATAGCCGAGACTACCATAATTGGTTCTTTCTTTACTGATTTCCCCCAATTCAACATTTCTTCATTTGGGATAAAAAATCAGGGTGTTACGGTTTACACCAGAAAATTGGGACATGATTTGTCTTATTGGAATGGAAATAGGTTTAACAGTTTACGTAAGGGGTTTTTTGCAACTAGTACTTGACTGTTTACATGTAAATAGGTTTGAACTGTTTTGTGATTTTTGCAACTAGTACTTGCCTGTTTTAACTGTTTTGTTGGCTGTTTTTTTGGACAGCTCATTGGTAACAAATAATGGTTAAACATAATGGTAACAATCTTGTTTTTTGACAGCTTGTTGGTTGTTTTTTGGACATCTTATTGGTAACCAATAATAGATGGTAGTATAATTTGATTTAAATGAATAAATGTTTTTATAAAGTCAACGGTATAACATTCCGAGGGATAAAATAGACAATTATATATATTCAGACGTTTGTCAGCAGACAAAAACAAACAGTCTAACTGTTTCCGATTTCAGATTTCAGCAGCACCGCTTAAAAATCAGAAATGAAATCAATCCTCAACATCTTTCTTAAAAAACAAACGTCACCTTATTCTTTTCCCTACCACTATTCCCTCCCTCTCTCACTTTCTTTTTCACTATTCCCTCTATATCTCTTGCTCCACCCTCTCTCTCTCTCACTCTCTCTCTCTCTCTCTCTTTTCACTTTCTCTCTTTCCTCTTTCATTCGTATATATGGAATATATATGAGCAAAGTCGACCATGATACTTTGGAGGCTTCGTGCAAAAAATCAACATGACACTTATGTCCTATTTGATTTGTAATATTCGATAAGATTTGAAAAGATTTGAAATTCAATTCCAATACAATCTCATATTTGTTTAAAAGATTGCTCGGATTTTAAATCCCCAAGATTTCATTAAAATCCCACAAACATGGGATTCAAAAATCTCATGGGATTGGTATTTCGCAGGATTTCGTAGAATTTGTATGTAATAATGTTTTAAAATGTAACAACCGAGTTTTTTATATTTTGGCCGATAAATAAAGTGTGTGGCAGAAGTTAAAAATTTAAAAGTTTTATGGGTTAAATGAGAAATAGGAATAAGTTGGTGTTTGTTGTGAGAAGTATAAAAAGGGTACAAACCCTAGGGATTTAATCATTTTCATCTGATCAGAGTGCGGCTACTTTGTGAGTGTGCGATTTTACTGTGTGAGAGTGTGAAAATCGATTGGAGCTTGCAAGAGGTGGAATCACCGACTTTGGAGTGGAGAGTTCATCTGTTCTAGAGGTAATATTCTTCATCTATCACTTATTGATTTAATTTGAGAATTTGGTAGAGATAGGGTTAAGCTGTGTTAACCAATCGGGAAGAAATGAAATGGCCAGTGTGTGTAATCTCCTTATTAGAGTAAAGGGAGGGATTAGCTATTAATTAGTCAATTCTAGCATCCTCTATTTGATTAATGGCTTAATATCAAGTTTAATTTTGATTTTTTAGAATGGTCGCTTATGTTGAAAACCTTAAGTGCGAACTTTTAACCCAATACCGGAACTGTTAAAATTGGAAGCCCGGAATTGATTTTAATAAAGATCCGGAAGTGTGTGTGGGCTAGGATGAGATCCGGAACCCACGAAGTAGATCCGGAATTTAAAAAAAATGAGGATCCGGAATTTTGCATATTAATACCGGAAGTTGAAGTTGGTGGGATCAGAAATTACAATGTGGACCCGAAATGTTTGTTGCCATTGGACCATATCCGGAATCCATTTACTGGATCCGAAACTCAACACCAAACCGGAGCTTGGGCTAAAGTTTTAGTGGACCGGTATGTATTATGGGCTTCCGGTATGTGTTAACATTGGGAGTCCGGAACCTTTTTATAGTGGGCCAGATCCGGAATCCACTTAGTGGATCCGGAAGCATTTCTTATGTGGGACGGTAATCCGGAATAGAGTCAAAAGTGAGACCCGGAGCTGAAAATTTTATTAAGTAAACCGGAGTTGTCCATTGAAAATTAGTGGGATCCGGAACTTGTAATGGGTAATATTAGAACCGGAAATATTCTCTTAATGGACTCTTGGGACTTGGGCTTATTTAATTAAAATCCGATATGTAGAATGTGTGACTCGGAACTTATTCGTTTTATTTTGGGCCGGAAATCCTTTTACTAGAAATTGGGCTTATTTAATTAAAATCCGGTATTAGGATGGGCTAAGATAATTGGATCAAGTATTATTTATTATTTTGGGTCGAGTTAGGGTATGAACCCAAGAGTATTCGTGATGAGTCAGGTTCCATAACGAACTGTTCAGGGTGGTTTTAGTTTAACTTGAGACTTATTATTCCTATACTTTTAACGTATTAGGTGTTGCCCATAAAATCTGAAGTTTTCGAGAAAGGGAAACTGCTTACGCGCCAGGTGAGTCTTTCTGATCCTAAAACCCTTTTTAAAGTGTGGAACTTTATGCATGTTTACATTGGTAAATGCTTTTACTATTTTTAAACCACGAATGAAAAGTGTGATTTAATTGCGTGGATATAAACTGCTTTTGTGTAGACAAACTATGGCATTTGTGTGAGATGGGGTGTGTCCCATAATATTAAATATATGAATTCGTTTCATATATGGGCGGTGTGTGCCCTTTTACGCTGTCACGGTGTGTGTGACCATAGCGTGTGCCATTAGCTTGTCATAGTGTGCTGATCATAAATGTGTGTTTCATAGCAAGTTTTGTACAATCATTTCTTACTGAAAGTTTTACATAAACTGTGTTATTTTTTGTGTGACTTTTGAGGGAACTCACTAGACCTCATGGTCTAACCCTCGCTTTCAAAACTAAAAACCTTTTCAGGTAAGCAGGTGATAGGAAGCTCGGATAAGGGAAAAAGGAATATGTGAGCTGGAGCTTGCATCTTAAAGATTAGAAGACCTCCATTTTTATTATTATAGACTTTACTCTCAGCTGTATTTAGGGTTGTATTTCGCAAACCCATTACTAAATTTTGTTAAATTTTGGTGTAGGCCAAGTTTTGGCAGTTTTAAATTATCTATTGAAACGTGTTTGACTATATTTTGGTTGGGTTGTTACATAAAATATGTTAAAAACATTTGTTTTATAATAATCAATTAATAAAAAGGTAATTTATTTTTTTAATAGTTATTTATAAATCGTTTTTATAAATTATTTATAAAAACGGAATTCAACTTCATTCCAAATCATACAAACCAAATACACCAAAGATTGCAAGTACTTCCAAATCCAAATCCCTTTAATTCAAAACAATTCAACGAAATCCAAACCTTTAAAATCATTCCATCAAAACAAATATCCCCATATTTAAAAGATGATATTGTTTATTATATTATTTTTTTACTAAATTTCGACTTTTGTTTGATTACGAATCGATCGATAACTTTTTCTTTGACTTTGAACAAATTGTTCTTATTTTATTCCTTTTTATGTTTAAAATTTTCTAGTTGTAGACACCATGTTATATATAACCAATATTTATTGGTAATTAATATAAACACACTTACCAGCAAGAATGTTTTATTAATTTATCATCATTAAAAAAAATCTAACATTAAAAATTAAAAAGGTTCAAAAAACTTTTAGAAACATCAATAAAGAATACATAAATTCAAAATACTACTTAAATACTCAAAGCAATCACTGAAAAATCATTAGAAAGACACCATCTAATTAACGTTAAGCACACTTAGAGCATCTCCAACAGCTATGTTAAAATGAAAAAAATGGATTTTAACAATTTTTTTGCTCCAACAGCTATGCTATATTATTGTATGCTAAAATAGAAAATTAAGAGAGAGATTGTAAAAATATATAAGTTTAGAGGAATCTCTAAAACTTTATAGAAGAGAGAGAAATAATATAATAACATTTTTCCATCAATAAAAGAATTTTAAATTTAATGTGTAGGAGAGAGAAATAATAATTTATTAAAGAGTAAATTGCATTTTTGGTCCCTGCGGTTATGCGATTTCTTTGAAAGGAGTACCTGAACTTCAATAACTCAAATAGTGGTCCATGAGTTATGTGATTTTGTTCCAAATCAAGTCCCTGGTCACTAACCCCGTTAAAAATGCCAGTTAGTGCCAGGGGTAGTTTCGTCCATGCCTATTTTCCCTCCCAAATTAAGTAATTAAAGAAAAACCCACCTCATTAACTTAACAAACTAATCGTCACTCTCACTGTTTCAAACTAATCGTCACTCTCACTCTCACTCTTGCAAACGGATAATCATCAACAACCCTCCTGTGGAATGTCATCATCGTGGATACTAAGAACTGAGTTATATGAAGATTGGACTCCATCAGATGTTTATAGTAAGTATTTTGCTCTGTTTTGAGTGTTTACTTCTGGTATTACACACATGCAAATTGTATCCTGATTTTTCCTCTTTTTGCCTTAGGTGTTTACCCAACGTTGATAACAACAAAGATCAACCATGGAGGTTTGTTTACAAGTGCTCCAGGAAGAAGATACATAAATGGTAAGGTTGATTTTGTTGATTTGATCAACACTGATCACCTTGCGGTGCATCAGTTCCATGCTATGATGAGAGCATTAGGTTACAAGGATGAGGTAATGTTTTACCATTTATTGATTCCATCCACTAACCCTGATACTGGCTTGCAAGATTTAAGTAATGATGATTATATAAAAAACTTGTTAAAGTATCTCCCTATGGTCAGAGAGATTGAGGTATACATTGAACATCACAAAATGAATGCTGAGGAAAAGATTGACTTGAACCAAAGTTTTGATAATTTGCACTTTTCCTTTGATCCTTTCATTGCATTGGAATCTGATTTACCATAAGTAGGACAAGGTCAGGGGATACCAGAAGTAGGACAAGGTGAGGGGGTTCAGTTGGAGCAGGGGGTAGATTTGAACAATGACATTGATGGCATTGATGTCAATGACTTGAACAATTTGGTTGTCAGGAACAATGGCATTGATGGGGTAGATTTGAACAATGCCATTGACTTGAACAATGATATGAGCCAGGGAAGTGGGAACCATGGGCACATTGAGAGTTATGATAGCAATCCATATGATTCATTGGATGAGTTTGATGCATTAGCAGATGATTATGTGGATACAGAGGGAGACTGGGTGGGAGTAGGTGGAGAAGATAGTGATAGGCAGAATGTAGATGGTGATGTATATCATTTTGACATTGACAACTTTGATTCTGATTATGAAATGGATGTAGCTAGTCAATGCTTAGGACATAATGGGCAAGGTGTTGACTTTTACTTAGGACAAACCTTTGGTAGCAAAGACACAATCAAGACTTTAATTAAACAACATGCAATTAAGACTAGGAGAGACATAGTTGTGATCAAGAATGATGGATACAGAATCAGGGCAGTTTGCAGGGGTACATTGCCTCAGTTAAAGGATGAAGGTGGGCCTAGTGGGCCTGGCAAAGGCAGAAAGAGTAAATGGAGAAAGTCCAATGGGCCAACTTGTCCATGGGTTTTATACCTCTCTACTTCTAAAAGGGAGATAACTTGGATTGTCAAAACCTACTTCTGCACTCACAAATGCTTCCAAACAAGAGAGGTAGGTATGGCTACTGCAAGTTATCTTTCAAAGCATATCACCGAGCAGCTGAAGCTAGATCCAAATATGCCTTTGAAATCAATTCAATCTCATTTGTCTGAGAAGTTTGAAATTATGGTATCACCTTCCAAAGCTATGAGGGTAAAACAGTTAGCCAACAAGAGGATTTGGGGGGACTATGAAGTACAGTATAGTCAGTTGAGGGACTACCTGTATGAGGTGCAAAGGTGCAACCCAGATACCACTGTTAAGTTGGAAGTAGAGACAGAAGCTAACCCTAAAAGTGATAAGAGAAAATTCAAAAGGGTTTACATTTGTTTGGGACCTTTGAAAAGGGGGTTTAGAGCTGGACACAGGGACTTGTTGGGATTAGATGGGACATTTATGAAGGGCCCTTTTCCTGGACAAGTATTGACAGCAGTAGGAATTGACCCCAACCATGGCATCTACCCAGTGGCTTATGCAGTGGTGGAGTCTGAGTCAACAAGTTCATGGCAGTGGTTCTTAGAGTACCTTGGAGATGACCTTGGTCTTGAAGCCAATTCCAACTTCACATTCATCAGTGATAGGCAAAAGGTATGATCTGTCTTAACTACTTACTTTATGTGTTAATTACTTAATTTCTGTCTTAATTGCCTGAGGGACTGAATTTGCATAATTTTGTCTTAACTACTTACTTTATGTGTTAATTACTTAATTTCTGTCTTAATTGCATGAGGGACTGAATTTGCATAATTTTGTCTTATTAAGCATAGATTGTCTTGATTGGAAATATTGTGCTTAATTGTTGTCTTAATTTGCATATAGGGCATTCTTCCAGCAATCCAAAGGTTGTTTCCTTCTGCTGAACATAGATATTGTCTTAGGCACATATAGGAGAATATGAAGCTTCAATGGAAAGGTAAGGCCTACAAGGATCATCTGTGGTAGTGTGCAACAGCTCCTACTGTCCCCCAATTCAGAACAGCAATGGAGAACTTGAAAGCATTCAATAAGATATGTTATTATTGGTTGAATAAGATCCCCCTCCCCCAAACATTGGAGCAAATCACACTTTACAGGTAAATAACTCTTAAATGGTTGAATGGTTGAATGGCTGAATAAGACCCCCCCCCCCCCCAAACACACACACACATTGATATGGTTTTTTGATGCATACAGGTAGATGTCACTCTGATGTGCTTCTAAATAACATGTGTGAGGTATTCAATAGGCAAATCATTGCTGCTAGGGACAAACCAATTCATTCTTGCTTGGAGTACATTATAGTGTATCTTATGAAGAGAAATGTTAATGTTTTAAATGTCATTGATGGTTGTGATGGACCATTGACCCCAACTGCAAACAAGATAATGAACAGTGTGAAGAAGGAATCAAGCAAATACCAGGTTGTGTACAATGGAGGAGATAGATACCAGGTATGTTACAAACACATGCCCTATACTTGTCTCATGGTTGTAACATGCAAATGAACCTTCTCACTTATACTGTTGTTATGACAGGTATCTGGACCTTGGAATGATCAGTGCATAGTTGATGTTAGAGCAAGGACATGCTCTTGTAGAAGGTGGGAATTAACAGGAATTCCTTGCAAGCATGCAGTGGCAACTAACTAAAAAATGTACCTGTCACCATTTTGAGTGTGGCATGTGCCTCATCCCCATCAGTAGCCCTCGGATTCGTGCAGTTGGCCTTCACGTGACCCATATGTTTGCAGTTAAAACAGACCATCTATGGTTCCCTGCAGTCGCGACCGTAGTGCCCCACCTGACCACACTGGAAACATTTGTCATTTCTCCTTCCGCTATCATCCTTGGTTTTAAACCCACCGCTCCTTTGATTCAAGAGCGAGTCCGAAAACCTCGTTTTCTTTAGAACCGCCGATTCTGGTGCAACGGCCTGCGCCGTTTTCCTCTTCTTAGTCCGTTCCTCTAACTCAGGTTCCTGTCTCCGATCAGCCTCCATCATCACTATTACTTCATCACGAACGGCGGTAATAATCTCGGGGATTGCCTCCCTAATAGCATGCTTTACTTCAGCCGCGATCAACTCACGTATCTGCTCAGTAGTGAGTTCAATACTAACCTTCGGTTCAACATAACTCATACTAACAACGCTCACGCTCAACTCCTCGGATTCCTCGTGACTTTCCCCGACTCGAGCATTGATCCTGTGTTTCCGATAGTAGGAGCTCTACTACTACCTTCCACACCTATCATCACTCGTTCCGAGTTCCATCCGAAGTGTCCAAGTAGTTTCTCGTCGATAACTACACCCATATGCCCGCACCAGCATATGTACGCACTCTTCCTAGCTCCCTAGGAATTCCCCTCGAAACACTACCCTTGCTACAACGAAATCCCTACTAGCCATAACGAGTTGCCTTGCGAATACCCCGTCACATGCAGCGTGAAACAAATAGACATTCGAATACAAGATTCTATCCTAGAACGGTTGGACTCAAACAAGAGCTGCGCAATAGAACTAAATCAAATATTCTAAGGCTATGTAATTCTTACTGCATACAACCTATAGGGCATTCACTTAACAACCTAATATGACCAGCATTAATTCCTACTAGCAAGCAATAACCCTACAGTACAGTGTAACCAACACAAGCAATCTAGCATGCATACCCTATGATCTAGAAAGCAATAAATACACTAAGTACTGTACCTTTTCCCTTGGCTCCGGCTGACTGTACACACTGCGCCCTCGATCACCGTTTCTCAAACGGGTTTTCCTTTCTTTTATTTCCCAAAAATTTAAGAGAAGAATTTTATAGCCGCAAACTTGAGATCAAAAACACCAAGATGTGTTTGATTCACTCATGCTGTGCTCTGATACCAAGTTGTAACGTCCCAAAAATTTCGATAAATTTTAACTTTAAAATAACACATTTCTTTAATACCAAACCATAAATATTCAAAACCAATTACGCGTTTATCAGAAGTTCGTTAAGTTAAATTGCCGATTATAAATGACGCAACGAAAATTATACTGAATCCAAATTTAATGTTTTTAAAATAACAAAAGCAACCATCTTCTCCCTGCGCTCGTGTGTACGGTCACGCCTGACTGCCGCTCGTACCTGAAATCATAAATTGTAGGGAACGGGTAAGCACGAAGCTTAGTGAATTCCGACACCTACGCAGATAGCAATTATATACATATCACCCCTATCCGCATATAGACACACCCACAACAGTCACATAGTACAACAACACAACACAAATAATCATGTACTCAATTACCTCGGTCCCACCGAGCCCTCGGTCCCACCGAGGTGTATACAAAACACATTTATACTAGGCATTAAATTAATCTAATGCTACTCACCACAATACAGCTAGTTCACACAACCATTCAATAGTACACACAACTACCGCAACATATATACAATTCCTAGTCTACGCAGTGAGAGAACTCACCTCAAAAGCAACACAGATATCCACAACAGCAAAACGAGCCAGCCAACTCTAACTCACCTCTTTCCACCTAAATAAGTGATATCAAACGTCAAAGTGAAGTCCTAACCCAAAATCACAACTACAAGCTTAAACGTGAAACTTCCAGCTTTTACTCTAACATTACAGGTCTCTTCAGGACCTGTTTAGCCCCCCCTAAACTCAACAACCCAGAATTATTTTTCCATAACCAGCAAGTTCTATGCCTTAAGGTTCCAGGGACATATCAAACGCGTTCTAACGATTTTCCTACGATTTAATATGAATTTTCTAAGAATGGGACGCGAGTCTGCCGTATTCGGACCTGCTGTAAAAACAGTTATTTTTCACCTAGCTAGAGGCCGAACCAAACTTTCGCTAAAACACGAAAAGTGTGCCCGACACAGAATGTGAACCGTGGGCACCAGTTTCGCCTCAATCCGAGCTACGGCGGAAACGTTATGGCCGATACAAAACAGGGACAGAATGGGGTTTCACATATAATGACGATTTAGTTTTCTATTAAGGTTAAACGATTCGGGTTTACGGTTTAGATAATCAGGTCCAGGTTTTAGGTAGCCACGGCTGGACTACTACCCTCACCACCCACTGCCACCCCGGCAGCGGTAGACGGCGGCGGCGGCAGCCACCGACGGCGGTGGTTTAACGGTGGTTCGACAAAGACAAACGAAAGAAAAACACGAACGGGGACTTACCTCTTGACGACACTTCAGCAGCACCCCGAAGGAAATCCGATCACCGGCTCGGTCTTTCTCTCTCTCTCTCTCGCTATTCTTTCTCCGACAAGAAAACCGCGGCGGCGCCGGCGGTTTGGGGTGGCACGGCGACGGCAAGAAGGGGGAAGGGGATTAGGGTTTGCTTAGGGTTTCTTGTGGGTTTGTGTGTTATGATTATGAGAGAAAACAAGATGAGGGAGGGGGTCGGTCCATATGGGTCGATTCCATGCACAAGTTATGGGACTTGTCCCATTTGGTCCCTCAACTTTCAAAAATCCCTACAAATAGTTTAACTTTACCCATTTAGCCCTCGAAACCCATTACCTCTTCACTCTTGGCCGTTCCCGCTAATCCCGTTAATAAAAATTCGCTACGAGAAAATAATAAAATAATAAAATTAAATCCGTACCGGGACACGGGCTTTACATAAACCCCCTATGGTTGTATTTTTATCTTTCATGTTCATGCAAATGGATCATTGGTGGGTGTTAAAAAGTTCCTTTTAATATTGTTCTTTTAAGCTTCCGTTGCAAATATTATGATTTTAGAAATCGATTTTTGAACAAAACCCAACAAGTGGTATCAGAGCCTCTTTTGCATGCATGCTTAGATTTTTGTTTATATGAAAAATACTTGGTTTTTGGAAGCCATGGGTAATTTTTCATTTTGTATGAAGAAGTTCATACATGGCATCTTTGACAATTTTTATATAATTGTTATTTTATGTGACCAAAATTTTTACATGCATTTTTGGTTATAAAAGTTGCCTTAGAAAAACAAAGTGTTTGTTTATATTTTTTTGTTAAATGTATATAAGTGTATAAACAAGCCAAAGACCCCTTTTAATTTTTTTATGGTTGTAATATTTACTTATTCATAAAGTATGTAATAGTAAATAGGCATTCTTTCTTTTTGTTAATTTTTATATATAAATAGATTTATGTTAGATTAGATTTATTTATATAAAATGTAACAAGTTTGAAGAATGAAGATCTTTTGAAGACTTTCAAGAAGCCACGGAGTTCCTAGAAGTTTTGCATGCATTTGAATGTTCTTGCAAGTGGGAGTTTGAAGACCTCATATTTGGATTTTTTTGGTCATCTTGTCCCTTAGGAATGGACTTGACATTCTTGTTTGGTTCACAAGAATTGTCACTAGATTTTTGGCTTGGTTTATACATTTTTACATTTTTGTTGATATTTTATGTTGATATTATCATGTGTGGTTGAAATAGGATTTTGCATGCTAGATAATATTTTGAACATAAAATTAAATCATCTTTTGGAGTTTGGCTTTTCAAAGTAACATTTTATTGTAAAATGACAACATTGAAGTTTTAAAATAAAAGGAGTTTTATTCTAAAACTCTTGAAAATTTTGAAATGGTAAAATGAGTTAAAATTGTGATTTTAAAACTCATCCAAACTCCATGTCTAAATAATAAAATGTTGTTTTATTAAAAAGACTATAATTGATTCTAATGCGATCAACTCTAAATTTAATATATGATATAAATTTAAAATTGACCGCATCAAAATAGTTAATAAAATGGAGATTTTATTTTAGACTAAAAGAACCAATAAAAGTTTTTTTAAGTACCATGTGTTATTGGATGCATGCAATAATACGGTACTATGAGTTTTAAAATTAAAATTGAGATTTTGAATTTTATGAAAAGAGTTTAAATGGAGATTTTGAAACTCATACAAACTCATAGTCTAATAATAAAAGTGTTTATTGAAAGACTATAAATGGTTCTTATTATAATCAAACTCAAACGATAATATATGATATTAACAAATGATCATATATAATTAGTTGATAAAATAGAGATTTTATTTAACTAAAATGAACCATTTAATGAGAAATAAGATTTTAAATATAGTACCATATCTTATTGAATACTAACACATGATACTAAAATGTTTACAAAACTAGAATTGTAATACATCTAAAATCCCTTTTAATAAACGCAAGTCTATGCCGTCCTTTTGAGAAACACTCAATACGTCACTATGACACCCTTGTGGGATAAAGGTCACCTAACCACTTGGATTGTCTTGAGATGGATGAGGTGATTCTTATGTCTTTGTGGGATAAAGGTCACCAAACCGCATGGATGTGAGTTTCACACGTTGTTTCAAGTAGGATGACTTGATTGGGAATCTTTTGTGATAAAGGTCACCTAAGCATTAGAAACCCAAGGTATAGATGGGATCAAACATGCCAATTAACAAACAAGTTGTTAAGGATCCCATAACGCTAGGAATTACATTCGATGTAATCGATAAACGTTATCTACCTTGTTGGATTAAATGGACGGGATAAAGGTCACCTAACCGTTTCATTTGTTTTGCAACATTGGATCCTAGATTTTATGCAAATTAATGTTTTTTTTAGAAAACGAAAGGGTAATTAATTTGCTTAATAATTAATATTGAAAATACTATATTAACTTTGTTAAATTTTGTAGATGGCCCAAAATGCAAACACTACAATTAACACATCCCTAAGACCTTTTCTTTTGGAAGAAAAGTTAACCACTCAGAACTTCTCAATTTGTTTTCAAAACATTGAGACGCGTTCTCAGACATGAAAACAAATCATACGTACTCCTCGTACCTATTCCTCAAGAACCTCCTCTTACCTCCATAGAAGCTAACGATACTTGATTGAAACATAATGATGATTCAATCGATGTAGCACGTCTTATGATTGAAACCATGGTTCCATCCTTACTAGAAAGAATGGAAACGTTTCCACTAAGGGCATTTGACATGGCAAATCAATTACGGGAATATTACCAAATGTATATGGTTCATGAACGCTTCGATACAATTGGGGTACTTCACAGGACAAAGATGGAGGAAGGCCAAAGATGTAAGCTCTTATATTCACAAAATGAGGACGCACCTTGACTATTTGGATAGACTTGGTTATCCTCATTCCAATGGGAGAACCGTAGATGTGATCCTCAAATCTCTGACCAAAGCATTTGATGTTTTTGTCGAGAATCTGAATATAGACCTCGAGAAGATTTCAGTCCCAGAATTGCATACGATGCTAGAAACTACTGAAAGGAATCTTCCCAAGGTAACAGTTACATATGATAAATGTGGCAACATTGGTCATAGAAGAGGAGATTGCCCTTCTGAGAAATAAATGTTTTCTAGCGAAGGAAAGTCCTTCAGGTATCTATATTTTAGATAGAACTTTTTACCTTTCTATCTTACACTTGTGTATTTGATACTAAGTGTAGAACTCACTTTTGTAATATGTTACAGATAATCAAGAAAGGTAAATGACTGAAAGACAAGCAAAATGGTGATCCATATAAGCAAGGAAGCAAGATTGCGTACCAAGCTTATAGGAGATTTTATTATGAAACCATATGGCTTGTATTGTTAAACAAGTTTGTTTCGAACAATGTTTAAATTTAGTTTGACTAAATTATTGTTTTTCAGTCACATGTTTATTGATTGAATGAAATTCACTTAACCGTTTTTGAAACGATTATATTCATATTCAAAATGAATTATTCTATTTCGAGAACTAGTCCTCTTAATTGAATAATAAAGTGAATCTCAAAAGTCTTCTAAAACATAGTTCTATATAAACACCATAAGACTCAAATGTGATTTGAATCAAGTCTACACGTGAAATAGTCAATTTAATCAAGAAAATTTAAACGCATATCTCAACTTCAAAAGTGTGGTATTTTAAAGTCAAATGAAAATGTTTTCTTTTGATATATGCGTTCTTGATAAGTTGAATATAGCTCCTTTCTCTATTTATAGCAAAAGGAGAAAAGGGTTTTGTTAGAATTGATACATGTTGATGTATGTGGTTTTTCAAAACCAAGTCTAGACATGGTGATAGGTAATACAAAGTCTTCACTGACGAATTTCAAACGTTGAAGTTATGTTTATGAAACATAAGCATGAAGCATTTGATATGATTCAAACTGTTTCAAAGTGAAATTTAAGAAAACAACTCAGCAGGACCATTAAAGTCTTTTCTGATATAGGAGGATAGTATCTAAACCAAGAACTCTTGAATCATCATAGAAAGTTCGCTCTATGATGAGTAGTAGTACTATTCCTGTATCAATTCGGAATTCTACCCTTAATTAAAGTAAACCGTACTTTTTGCAACCAACCAAAAGGTAGACAAGACACCTTATAAGATTTCGTATGAGTTTTTCATCCTTAGTCTTAGTTGAAGGTATGAGTTTATGAAGCTCATGTAAGACAAGAAGCTTCAAGTAAACTCGACCTATCATCTACTAAGTGCATATATTGTAGAATATTCTATAAAATTGTTTTATATACCGATTCTACAATCCCACAAACAATAAAATTGTTTATTGTTCCAATGCCAAGTTCTTAGAAAGCAAGTTTTTTTAATGGGCAAGGCAAGTGAGAGATTTAAGGAACTTAAAGGAAATCAAGTACCTCATGCACTTATTGGTTGGCACTAGTTATAAAACAAAGGTTGTTGAAACTGAACAATTTGATTGATCAGAAACTTAGTAAAAACACCAAGTGTTCGCAAATCTAGTAGAATCATTCAGAAATCCGAGAAATATCGATTTCTCATGACTAATGAAGAATGATGAATGATAGGGTTCTAGTAAACCTATCAACTACTAAAGTGCTATGTCAGATTCTGAATCTGATAAGTGGCTTAGAGTCATGAACACTGAGATACAATCCACTCATGGATCAGTACAAGTATCACAAAGCAGAAGTCTTCATTTTGACAGGAAAATTAAAGGTTTAATTTTCATCAAAATATAAGATGACTTATGCATTTACTAAAACTAGTGGGAGCGCAGTAAAATTCTTAATCGTGTATGTGCAAGACATACTAGTATTTGGAAATTAACTTTCCGACTTAGCAAAACATCATGTTTTTGCTCGGACAGTATTTCCTTAATAAAAGACTTAGAAAAGGCTAATTTTATTCTTGAAATAGACATCTTTAAAGATTGGATCAAGACGACTTATAGGTTTAAGTTAAAGTGCATATGTTGACATGATCTTGAAAGGTTCAAGATGCAAGGCTCTAAAGGTAGTTTCTTGCAAATATGATATGACATCATTTTGAGCATGTCCAAATGTTCTAGCACAAAGGCTGAGCTAGATGAAATGATTGGTATTCCATATGCTTCGGCAATTGGATCTATCATATATGCCATGAAATGCACTAGATCGAGTGTATCATAATGCTTTAGAGCATTAAAAGAAGATACCATCGAAATATGAGGGAAGGTCATTGGATGACTATAAAAAACATTTTAAGGTACTTACGAAGAACCAACAAAGTGTTCCTTAATTGAGGGTTAGAAGAAGATCATAGAAAAGTGTCACACTGATGATACCTTCCATAAAGATCGAGAAGGTTCCCGATCACAAAAGGGAAAAGTCTTCATTATGAATGAAGAAGTAGTTCGTTTGAAAAGGTTCCAAGCGAAGTTAAAATTGCATAATACACTACAAAATAAGAATACACTGTTGCTTAAGAAGTTGCAAAGGAAAGATGATTGGATGAAAGAGTTCATTGAAAAGCTAGGTAAATGCCTCCCATTCAGGATCACCTAGAAATCTTTTATGACAATGTGGGTGCCATTACTCAAGCTAATAGACCCTATGTCACATTAGAGTACCAAGCATCTACTCCAAACGTTTAACTATATTCGGAATAAAGTTAAAGATAGAGATGTTAGTATTCACAAAGTTTACACAAATCAAGTTTCTAGATGGACCCATTCACGAAGCTCCTTTCATAAGCTAAACTTGAAGGGTCATGTTTGAGCAATAGGACTTCATTATTCCTATAGATGGGATTTGATTTAAATTTAGTATTTGGATATTAGAACAAGTAAAGCAACAAGTATAGTATTTAGTTAGATATATAGGATATGATCTTTTCATACTCGTTGTGTTCTATATTAGCATGTTTAAATCCTTGAATAAATTAGTTATTCTAAATGTCCATAGTCGATCATAGTTGTGGGAGCAACTATGAAATAAGACTAATATGAATTGGATTGGTTGACTTTTAAGAGTAAAAGTGGCAAAGTGTTGCAACCAAGTTCATAGGTACTTGTTAGGGAGCAAGTATTGGACCTGACCCGCTTCAAGATCACCTCATGGATCGTCGTCATAAGTGATTCTTGAATGGTACTTACAGTCATACATTGCTGGGGGCAGTGAGATGTTGCTAGACGTCCACCACTGTCTATATCATTCTATAATGCAATCTTGAGCAAGTGGGAGATTGTTGGTTCTATATGCTCAAGAATGATTATAAAATAATATTACCGGTAATATATGATCCTATAGGGTCACGCCGAACAACAAGTAGACACCAAATTGTTATTTATAAGAATTTGATTCTTGATAAATATTAATTAATTCTTGAAAGTATTAATGAATATGATTTATAATATTAGATGTAAATAATATTTTTTGGTTATATAAAATAATACATATGATGGATTTATTTTATAACTAAAATTGAAAGGAGTGACTTGAGGAGAAAGTTTAAGAAAGGTAAAACATGATTTTAACTATCTTAAATTAGGAGGGTTTATTTTGTAATATTGCATGGACTCTCATTGGACCCTTTTTATGGTCCAATAGAAAGTGCCTTTGTTTTTAATATACTTGGCATTTTCAAGAGAGAGTTCAATGACAACACAACTAACCAAGCAACTCACTCTCCTCTCTCTCCTTGTTCACGGCCGAAACACACACACACATAGTGTGTGTGTGTTTTGTGTTCTTCCTTCCAAGACTATTGTAGTGCTTGTTAGATTTCTTGCATCAAGATAGAAGAGGAACTAACATTCCTAGAAGAAGGTGTCATTGCTTGTGGTGGACTTCTCTAGAGGGACTCTTCTTTGAGTTCTTTGCCATATTCATCTTCATCAACTAGAAGACCTATCAAAGACTTCAAAGGTTGTACTTTTCTTAAACCCCATATGGTTGTATTTTTATCTTTCATGTTCATGCAAATGGATCCTTGGTGGGTGTTAAAAAGTTCCTTTTAATATTGTTCTTTTAAGCTTCCGTTGCAAATATTATGATTTTCGAAATCGATTTTTGAACAAAACCCAACAGTTATGTCTTGGTATTGTTTATGTGTTGCTATTGTAACTGTGTTGGTAAGGATGGTTGTAATGTACCATTTTGTGCACTTTCCAAATAGAAACCATTTCAAAACAAGGATTGTGTCAAACAGGTAGCATTTCATTGATGCTAATGAAAACTTAACATTACATCATAAACAAAGCAGTGGCTACATTGATCATTAACCAAAATCCCAAAACTAGCTTACATCTACTCACTGCTTTACATTCATCTTAAACCAACACTAACTTCACTGCAATTACTTCATACAACTATACATGCAAATCCCAAAAACAACCCAACTAATAACCAAAAGCAGCTGCAATCTCCAAATCTCACTTTCTCTTGAGTTGATAGTTTCTTCAAGTATGTGCTTTGACCTCAGTAACCCAGGGACAACATCTATAGCCCTAGCACAGATTGGTGGATCAAACCATCCAAAGAAGGAACACCTTTTACCCTGTACAAGTGAAAATAGGGAGAATTTTGGAGTTTGGTGGTAACAAACCAGAAAATCCATGAAATGTTAAGAAATTGCAGGAAACAGGGGCCTTACCATAGCTCCACAAGAATAGAACATGAGTCCAGGGTTTGCATGTGTCCAAGATGTTTTTAAACTTGCTTCACAACCACAGTAGCATATCATCATTTTTGGAAGAAATGAAGAAACCAGAGTGTGAGATGTGGAAGAAGGAAGAAAGCAGGGGTGTTGGTTCTTAAAGACGAGTTAATGAGGTGGGTTTGTTTAATTTGGGAGGGAAAATAGGCATGGATGAAACTACCCCTGGCACTAACTGGCCTTTTTAACGGGGTTAGTGACCAGGGACTGGATTTGGAACAAAATCGCATAACTCAGGGACCACTATTTGAGTTATTGAAGTTCAGGTACCCCTTTCAAAGAAATCGCATAACCACAGGGACCAAAAATGCAATTTACTCTTTATTAAATGTATTGATTATTTTATCAATAAAGCTAATGTTTGAATTCCTAAAATAGAGTAACTTTTGGAGATTGATGTAACTTTTTTTAGATATTTGAACTTTTTCTATTCTATTATAGAAAAATTATACCATATCTCTTGTAGATTCTCTTAGAACATTTTTAACAGCTATGCTAAAATAGAAAAAAAAGATTTTAGCATTTTTGTTGCTTCAACAGCTATGCTATCATCTATGCTAAAATAGAGAAAATGTGAGATAGATTGTAAGAGCGTCTCCAACAGCTATGCTAAAATGGAAAAAGTAGGAATTTAGCATTTTTGTTGCTCCAATAGTTCTGCTATCCTCTATGCTAAAATAGAGAAAAGATGAGAGAGATTGTAAAAATATCTAAATTTAGAGAAATATCTAAGACTATGTTTGGCAAACTAGTTGATAAGCTAGCTGGTAACAGATAAGCTAGCTGTTGACTGATAAGCTAGTTGGTAGCTGATAAGCTAGCCGATGAAGAAGTCACGTTTGACAAAACTAGCTTATAAATATGTAAAATGACCAAAAAGGGCATCTTCAATAAGTTATCAATTACAATATTTAATTATATAATTAAAACAAATTTATAGCAATATAATACGTTAATTAATACAACCAATGTAGTAAAAAATTACATAACATAACATGTTAATTAAAAGAATTTAAAATTTATTACTACATATATACTATAAATTTTGAATTTGTTAAAACAAGTTTTAGAAAAATATATATTAATTTATGATTTAAATAACCGCTACATCCAATATGAATAAAAATAATCAAATAATAATTGAAAAGATAAATAGTAATTGATGATGAAAATATATTGATTGATATTAAAAAATAAATAAAAATAATTTATATGATCAACAATAACTCTAAATAAATAAAAATTAATATTAATGGATAATTAAAACTTAATTTATTATTTTTCAGTTAATATTAATTAGTTAATAATAATTAAATTTAATATATTAATATTTATTTATAATAATAGTTAATAAATAATAATTGATATTAATAAGAGTAATATTGGAATATTCACAAAAAGATACTCCAATTAGTATTTCAAAAAGCTAGCTTATAAGCTAGGTTATGGTCATCCAAACATCTACCCAGGAAAAAAGTAAGTTTTTTTTTTGCCAAACAATGCCTAAATAGATAGTTTATTCTCAAAACTAATTATTACCCCAAATAGCAAAATTTTCCCCTTCCAACTTTTTATATATTGAATATTTTAATAAGATAATTAACACTAGAGTTGTTAAAATAGAAATAACTGTTGGAGTTTGATGCAGTTTTTTTAGAGATTTTGAATTTTTTTTTTTAACTCTATTATAGAAAAACTTTAGCATAATCGTTGGAGATGCATTTAAAATCTAGGAGCTTTCAAATAAAATGAGATAAATGTTTTTTAATATAACAAAAATATTAGTATTAATATACCTATAATCAAAGTTTTAAAAACCTGGTTGAAAATTTAAAAAATATATAGCAAGTACCAAACCTAAGATAATAAAATACTTGTTCTTTGATTTAATTTATTTAATTATAAAATAGTTATATTAAAAATAATTTACACCTTTTAAATAATGAGGTAAATTTGATATAATATGCAACGGTAATATGTTTTCAGACAAATTTCAATTTTTCTATATATACCATTATTGATATAGCAAGAAGAAGTTCAATATACGAGTAAAAACTTTCTTATGAATTGCTTAGTACAAATCTCCTACTAACATGGAAAATCGTTAGCAAATTGCTTACAAGACAAATTCATGCAACACTTTCCTATCCCGGGTGATGGACTGAAGCTAAACTTTAGCCCTCAATTGTAAATCTTAGTAAACTGCTAAAATAGAATAATTGTTGAAGTTGTATGTAGTTTTTTTATAGATATTTTGACTTTTGAAACTCTATTATAGAAAAATTATAGCATAAACGTTGAATATGCTTCAAGTATAAATAGTATTTCCTTCGTCCTAAAATAAATGTCCACAATGAAAAAGACATACATTTTAAAAAATATGTAATTATTACACTTATTAATTTAACTATAGAACAATTTTACCTTTAATTTTAAGAAGATAAACTTTCTCCACATCATGATTAAAGGTAGAATGAGGAAGTAGACATGTAGGGTCCGTTTACTAAACACTTACTTTGGGTAAGCACTTATCGGTTCAATTATTTTACTGGGTAAACATAACAAAGACCAATAATCTTACCCGGTAAGAGGGAAGACAATGATTGAAAGTCTTACCCGATAAGTAAGGATGATAACTCTTACCCGATAAACGCTTGCTGGGTTTTAAACACTTACCATCAATCCATTTTGATGGTCGTGAATGTCGTCACCCCATAAGATAAATGAGAGTGATGGATAAACACTTACCCGATAAGCATTTGGTAAACGATCATTTACTCTTGAAATTATACACTTAGTTTAAGAGAAATTAAAATAATAACGTAGACAACGCAACCAACGAGGACGCAGCCCAGTGGCAAGGTAACATCCCGGGGGGTCAGTGCTGGAAGGCCTGACTACCAGGGTTCGAACCCCACGGTGTGCACTCTGAGGTACCAGACTTCAAGACGGCCTTTGGGCCGGGTCTTGGGCCAGGCTTAGCCTGGTTGGGCCAGCCATAGGCTGGGCCGAGTCGACGGAGATTAGTCGGGTGACACCCTTAAGTGGGAGTCCGGATACCCCGGGAAAATGTATGTACGTAAGTTTGCCTTTCAAAAAAAAAAATAACGTAGACAACGCAAAAGCAGAACAAATAAAAGTACTAGTTTTAAGCGAGTATAACAAATATCTATACCTAAAACGTGGCATACCGTTGGTGTCAACAGCGCGTTAGCAAAGGCACGCAACCCAACCCAACCAAAAGGAATCCTGATATCTTCCGTGTGTTGTCATGACTGTGTGAGTAGGGTCAAATGCGTAAATAAAAAGATATTTTGACGAAGAAAAAGATATTTTGACAGAAGGTAGAAAAAGATAAATATCCTCTCAATGTTGAATTTTAGAGATAGAAACCTTCCACCGCTCCGCCAAGGCTAACAGGCAAAGTGGTGACCCTAATCAAACATGCTTGCTCACACTAACCCGGTCCGGATGACTACGTTCGTTCCTTACATATGCTGTCGAACCGTCTTAACCTTACACTTTCTGCCCTTCACGGCCAAAAAAAGCAAGTCTAGGGATAGGGATGGGGAGAGGGAGGGTCGAATTGAAGCGGATCGAAGACAAGAGTAGCCGGCAAGCCTCCTTCTCCAAGCGCCGGAATGGATTGATGAAGAAGACTCATGAGTTGGCGGTGCTGTGCGACGTTGACGTTGCTCTTTTCATCTTCTCCGGCAGAGGAAGGCTCTATGAGTTCTCCACCGGTGAAAGGTACACGCGATTTTCCTGTTTGAGAAACTTATATATTTAGGAATCGAACTGTGTTGGATTCGTCAACTCATCGCTGTTTTCAAAACCTATTTATTATATAAATTAGATATTCCGTTTGTTATTCTACGTACGGATCTGGATCTCCGGTGATGAAGTTGGAGGATACACGCTTTTCTCTCCTTTTGGAGCTGTTTTGCTAGTCGCGTCGGTCATACGTGGATGTATTGCGTTTGTTCTTGCATCTTATCATATATGTGTATCAACTCACTCCTATGTTTTTGAGAAAGGAAAACCGAAGGTTGTAGCTATATCCTGGCAGTAGCGCCTTTATGATTTGGGCCAAACAAACAGTATTCCTGGAGTGGATTTTCCTGTATTTAGAGCAAATTTCAGTGGAACAGCCGAGTATCGACATGCCACCTGGTGGTATTATGTATGTTGCTATTACGTACCAATCTCACCAAGATTGGGGAGATGAACAATTTTAGACTACAGAGTCTATAAATCAAACACACACTGCACCCAATCAAATCAATCCATCAACCAGCCATTCAATTCCTAGGTGCTAGCTACCTACTTGGACTTGCTCTAAGTTTTACATTGCTTGTACTTAATTAATTTTACTATTCGGTCATTATTTGTATTTGTTGTTTGTATGATCGAGCGATTCATTCATTTACACAGACGAACGAATTACTGATCGAATAATTACAATAAAAATCATCTTTCCAGAGCTAGCAAGGTGGTTCTGTGCATTTTCCATCCCTTCTGTCTCGTGCATGTATATATCGATCAATGTGACAATAATTAATGGTATGTTCTCAGTTATATATATCCTGCTCCTGCCCCTGCCCCCGCCCCCTTTTAATAATATGTTTTTTCTTCTTTAAACAAAAGTGCATCAGCTGCTTTTGCTGTACGTATCCTACAAATGCAATCATTAATTAATTTGATTCTCCTCCATGAGAGGAGGTTTGGAAGATATGATCAGGTTGCTTAATTGCATTTTTAGTTGATGTTTCTCGCTCGCATATATACAGTTAATGAGTAATTAAGGAGATATTGCTTAATTTGCCTCCATTATATTTTGGCCAAGCATACCATATATATATGAAGCTTAATTATATTATGACTAATTTATATGCATGTAGAGGAACCATGATAAGCCTGGAAAAGTCAACTTGTGATTTTATGTTCTCGGTTTCATTTATTTATTTTGTTAGATAGTGCTTGTATTAGCACATGACTTTCAGTGCACAATCACACTACTTGATTTTAAGCATATATAGCTTAGTAAACTTTGCTATTTCAACATAGGGGCGTTGCTTTAGAAAATGATTTTTTTTTAATTTAAATAAACATGAAAGGACGTGTGTAAAGGTCGATGAATGGTGGTTCTTTTCTTGGTTAGAGCTGTACGTAGTCCAACAAAGTTAAACGTCATTCTATGTCGAAGCATATATAGAATGAGTGAGGATCATGCATATCGTTGCATGTCGAAGCATATATAGAATGAGTGAGGATCATGCATATCGTTGTATGTCGAAGCATATATAGAATGAGTGAGGATCGTGCATATCGTTGTAGCGTGGTTGTGGTGTTTTGGTAGTAGTTTTCAAAGGTAAACATGTGTTGCATATATAAAATCTTATAGAGATGCAATCGGGGTTATATATAATTGGAACGAGGTCCTCCCAAAAGCTTTGTTTAATTATAATGATTCCTAGACAACTTGACTAGCTCATTCCTAAAACAAACATGCAATTAAAATCGACCAAACAACTTAAACCTATGACAGAATGACAAGGAACCGAAATCGAGAGCCATTTTAATTCAAGACATTTATTGATTCCAAACCTAGAAAATATTAAAAACCAAAATAACATATTGGGGTCTCAAATGAAACTCGAGTACCATATTTCTAAAAGATATTGATGCTCTTGAGTCTCTTATTTAATCATGGTCTGGCCTCCTGGGAGTCCTTGACAACCCATGTTTTTAACTAGGTTCTTTGTGTGTCCATCATAAGCTTCCATTTTTGGAGATTTGGTTATGATATTGAGAGTGTGATAAAGGAGTTCATGATTTCAAATTCACATTGTTATATCCTTTTGTGAATTGCTACATAGATATTCCATAGTAGCATAGGTGTAGAGGCTTCGACTCACAATGGCCACTTCATTGTGTTTTGATGCTTAAGATGTAGAAATCTCCACGTCAAGGAATCTCCTAGTTCACTTAACCTTGTGTAGCTCCTCCGTATGCATGGGCAAATGTTTTAGCTGGAACATTGGACCAATGAATTGGCCACCTTTGAGTGAGATGGATCTAGAGATTTTATTTGATAAATAAGAATCCACTTGACCTAGTTAAAGACACGGTAATGCGTCTTGATGCCAAAGCTTCTTCAACCAACTAAAGCAAGGAATAGGGAAATATCGAGAATATTAAGGATTTTAGTGATCTTCCCATGACATTTTTCGACGTGAAAAAATGGTCTTATTTGATACGAAGTCCTTGGAGAGGGTTTGAGGCCATAAAGAGATTCCCGTAGAAGTCAAACATGACATGCCTTGAAAGAGTCAACAAACTTCGAAGGTTGATGCATGCATATCGTCTCTTGTAGATCCTCATGAAAAAAGGTGTTTTCCATCAAGCAAGGTTGAACTGGTTCTCGATATGTGCAACCCTTGTGCTTTTGTGGTCACGCTAACTGTCGGTTTTCCATGTTAAATGTCAGGGTTTTTGTTAAAGATTTAACGTGTGTACCTACTTGGAAAATTCGATGTATATATATATATGTGTGTGTGTGTGTATATATATATATATATATATATTAAAAGGGTGGATTGGTGTAGGTTGAGGGTTGGTAATTAATAGATAACAGTAACAAAAAATTAGGGTAGTGTTATGACATTGGAAGATTCTCAAAGGAATTATAAGATTTTTGAAAAGATAACTTCAAACAAAATTAAGGTAATGTCATAACTGAGAAGATTTTAAGCAATATTATAAAATACTTTAGAAAGATAACATTAACCGAAACCAAGTATAATTAGCCTAGCGAACAAAAAGAACATTATTAGCTTGGTATTTTTTTAGTATTGATAACTTTGGGATTCATATTATTATTTTATTGTTCTTGTGAGACTTGCATCATTCATTCGTTAGAATTTGAATTTTCATTAGAGATTGCATAAAAGGCTAAGTTGAAAATTTTAACATTATTTAGAATTTTAGATCATAGGCATGTTTTGTAAAACCCTAAATCATATACTTACACTTACGATGGAATCAGTTATGGAGGCTAAAGATAAAAATTTCCTATTTTGCTCGATGCACGTCTATCTAAAGTTTTGTTTATATTTTATTGACTAATCACTCATTTGATTTCCGTACTACTAAGAATCTATTTGGTGTGATACACAATTCAATGTTAAGAGTTTCTTTCGTGTGACGCACAATTCGATGAACCAAATGTAGTTGGTATTTAAACCTTAATATAAGAGTATATCTTCAACTTTGAAGATTTTATAATAATTGAAAATTCGTAACAAATTCGTCGATGTGATGAAATTTTCAATTACGATTTCTAAAATCCTTGATATGCATGATGTAAACATTCACAAGATGAACATATTTGGATTTTTATTATAAGCATGTTAAAAACTAGATTTTTGTGAATAAGTTATTTGTAGACTAAAAACGGGGAACGGTTGACGAAAATTGATAAAAAATTCATTTCAAGTCCAATTGTTAAGATAGAACTATAGACCATTTAAATAGAATCATAAGCAAGTTATCAAAAACATTTTTCAAGATACTCTCGAGTGTTGATGAATGAGAATTTGTCAAGTACCATTGAAATAGGTATATTTTTATTCAAAGCAAGCCATGGTTATTAATGCATAATAATTTTAACGATTGATTAGATAAGATATATGACGATGTTCTAAAATCTTATGGATAAGCCAACCCGACCCTACCCAGTAAATTCCACTTGAGAGTAGGGTATAAGGAGAGCGAGATGTACACAGACCTACCCAGTAAATTCCACTTGAGAGCAGGGTATAAGGAGAGCGAGATGTACACAGACCTGACCTCTACTACAAAAGACATGGCCTCTACTACAAAAGAGTATAGCGTAGGTTTTCGTGAAAACCTCCCGCTTATGCAAGAGTCTGAGCATACAAGTAGAGGGCATGAATACTATCTTATGGTGAACCCAACACGTGGAGAATAAGAATAATATGAGTGGATACATTGAGAACATGTGAAAAGGTATGACCGTAAACACATTTTTCTCCTAGACTGCCAATTCTCACCCCCCCTTTAACTTGTCCAACTCTTTTTTCCCAACTACGCTACCTATAGTTCTCATAGCTAGTCTGCTACACTCTTGTCCTCCATCTCCATGTACTACTACTAGTCTACTAGAGGTCATGTCTTCTTAAATGTCTAAGGTTGTCGTGCGCAACCTCAAGTGCTCATCCCACGTCCTTCAAGGCCTACCCGTCCTTCTCACCCCCTCGACCGTCACTCTTTCTACTCTCCTCAACGGTGCCATCATCAATCTCTTACAAATGTGCCTAAACTAGTCCAATCTTCGAACTCCAACCAAGAAACCTCAATCAGAATCTCGTCTAACCTAATCCAACCGCATGTTTACCTAAGCATCGTCATTTCTGCAACTGTCGACTTCCTCTTAACTGCCTTCCATGTGACCAAATACTCCGACCCAAACAACATAGCTCACTAGATGACTACTTTGTAGAATTTCCCCTTCAATTTAGTTGGACCTTGTCACATAACACCCATGTGGCAACTCTCCACTTGAGCTACCCTACTTTTATGTGATGCGTTGCGTTTTCCTCTCCCTCTCTTTGAATCATGAAACCTAGATACTTGAAACTGTCCTTTTAGGGTATCATTTCCCAATGTTATTTTCTACCCCCTCCAAAATCTTTTTACTATTTATGATTGTGAGATTGTTATTACCGAATTTTGTTTTTCAAGAGGTCGAACATTGTTGCCCAAATCTATTATATTCTAGACGAACGCAAGAATCTAAACTTTGAACATTCATATAAAAGGAACTTAAAATATTCAAACGTCTAATTGTGCACATAACCGTAAAGTTATTGATAACAAAGTTCTATGTGGTGTTTCAAAATTTTCTATTTTTAGCTTTATACTTTATGCTTTATGCTTTATGCTTTGCTTATAACTCTTGGGAAAACGTTTTATGCTTGGAAGCTTCAAAATATCACCTAGTAAAAAATAAAAAATTACCATTGGCATATGTTTTACACCGAGGTTGATAAAAGCTTTGTGTTGACGTTGGGTATAACTTGCATTTTACCCGGATGATCTCAAGCACCCGCAGAAAACGATATTTAAGTCTATTTTAGGTTTGATTCATCATAATCCTTTGGTATGTAATCCTATAGACCTCCGTCTTACTACAAATATCTGCTCGTAATTGCCTTCATGATTGTCCTGACAAATATACCTTTGATCTCTATGTTTCTTGGGGTTTCATGGGTTCATACGTTGCATCGATAGATGACCCTTTCATTCATTTTTGGTATTACATCTTAGTGTGATTGGAGACCCAAGACCTAGTGTGGAAAGGGTATCATAGGGGGCAAATGATGAATATTGCATCTGGGTGAGAACCCGAGGTTTATGAAAAACCCACTATGATGGTACAAAAGAAGATTCCTATGGTCAAGCTCCCAAAGCAATGCCATGTTTTGGTAACAAATAGCTCTGGGTTATGAGGACCACATTTTTCCATAGATAAAATGGCTCCATCAGCATAAAGCATCATGACATTTGTTTTCCAGACACATAGCATGCGCTTGTACTTGCTTTGTTCCTTCTTCCTGTTGATGCCATGATACCTTTACATGGAACTCGATAATAATGTGTATTCTACCTACCAGTCAGGTTAACAACGAGCTACTGACATTTGATTTTGTTAAATTTTGAAACAGCATGATTAAGCTTCTCACCCGCTACCAAAGCTTTAAGAAGACAGAGGAACTTACCCGCATAAGCATACAAAAGGTATAAAAGGTCCAGCATCAGTTATCAATATCTGCACTGCATCCATGGCCCTGGATCAAGTGAATGCCACTATAAATTTGAAGCTGTAGAAACCAATATCTATGTCAAATTAGTTATAAGACGAATCCTGGACCTTCAATAAGGAAATTGTGGATTCTTCAAAAAGGGGCGACCAGCTGAGATCTTTCTATGTGAAACAAAACTAGTAAGCGTCATGCAGTCAGAGAAACATCAAACTTATACTAAAGGTGCTGATGTGCGCATCTAGATGTAACAAGTCGCCACATTCAGCAAGACAGCGGTTATGCATAATCTTGTTTGCTTGTTCAATGTAGAACACATTCTCATTTGTTTCCATCGCGCATATAGACATAAATATATATATGTATATATTTCTGGTTAAATATTCTACTTTACCCAATTATATATGACAATGACAACATAGAACATGTCTGGGAACTTGCAGCAGAAGTTTGATTCTGAACATGTGTGTACCGCTGATGAGCTGACACAGATGATCAAATGGTAAAAACACTATCCCACATGCCTCTCTTTACAAGGAAGTGGTATCATTTTCATGATTTTGATTGCTGTGCAGGCACCTCGAACAGAACAATATTCAACTGCTAGATATAACCGGTCTCAATCAGCTGGAGCAGCAATTGGATAGCCTTCTCCATCAAGTCAGAATCAGGAAGGTTAGCACACTGGTTGAAAAACTTAATTCATGTAGTAAACATGATGGTATTGATAAAGAGAACACAGAGGATATCCTAGAAGAGAAAAAAGAAGAGATTTTAAATAGTGAAATTTCTTTTGAGGTTAAAATACACCAGCTATTATTGCATCATATAAGGTCCCATCTCAAAGGTTGACAAATAAATAGCATCCAAGAGCTTGACATATAAGACGTTGATGGAAACAGCCAAGACTGCAATCTAGTAATTGTTATAGCTAGGAAATGTTTACGTATGTGTGTATGTTGCATCTCAGAAATTGATGAAAACAGCCGAGACTGCAATCTTGTAATCTTAATAGCTAGGAAATGTTAGTATATGTTATCTCAAAGGCGAGACGTATAATGTTGGATATCAGATGTCTATGAAAACAACAGAAATTGCAATGTTGTAAAACTATGTGTTATGTGTGTATATTTGCGTTTCAAAATATAACTTCGCATCTCTGAGGTTGATGATAACAGCCAATGCTGCAATGTTGTAACTTTTATACCCAAAAAAATGTTGTATGTGTGTTTGATGACTGGTATTTATGGTTTTGTGCAGACACAGAAAATGATGGGAGTTCTGGAGGCCCTACAAGAGGAGGTGAGTTCACTAATTCTGTAGGCCATGTACATTTTTAAAGGCCCCAAGTGCCCTTTTTAATGGGCCGTGTATATTGTAGTCAGTTTAGCAGACTAGTTTATTAGCTAGGTTATCATCTAACAAGCTTATCAGGTAGTTTCCCAAATATAGCCTTGGAATGTAACTGTAGTTGCCTATATACTGAAATATGGTTTCAAGCTCGTATCTTTAAATAATTCAACACATTTTATAGTTTTGTTCCATCATTTTCTTGAGGCAGGCTGCCATCTGATGTTGAGCTGAGAGACCACATACTAGACCTTGAATGCAATGATATGCTAAACCTTCAGCTTTGTTGTCATTTACTGCTTCCATGCCTTCGGTATTCACGATTCATAATGCCATCCTAGTACTCATCCACATGAAATGTTCAGCAAATTAGTCATGTAGAAACCTTTGGTTTAAAGTATTTGCAGACTTGATTAAAGTCAACTTTCTTGATAAATATTTGGCACCTCTTTACCGTTGTAGCTGTATTGACAAAGACTTTTCTATGCTTGTTAAAAAATTGATGCATTGAGGCTAAGCAATTCATCAACTAAGAAACTTCCATATCGAATTTGTCCCTGTACGCCATGGAAATCAACCTAAACAGATAGCTTATTGAAGTTGAAATCTAACCTCAATAATTATACGCACAAATAATTTCTACAGGTCAGTTCTAACACTAAATTCCCTGCATCATATGAAATGATTCACACTCTTTTCCCACTGACTTGAGGTTATCCCTGTTGTTCAAAAGTTGGTACCTAAGACATTTGTGTTACTCTGCTCATACTTGGTCCTTTGGTCCTCACGAGTTGGCAACTGGAATCTGTTACTTTACCTAAATCCGACTCCCACTTCAATATATAGCAGTTAGGCCATTTCCTCAATCTTTAGGGCCTTCTTCGAATTGTATACTCAGACATCAATCAAACTGAATGTCGAAATCCCACTAATAACTGCTAGTCTCTTCCAATTCTTTGAGCTGTTGTGTAAACTGTGACTAATGGTGTGTGTGTGTGTGTGTGTTTGCTTGAACAGGAAATGCAACTGAAGAAAGAAAAAGAGTTTATGATGGAGGAGGTAAAACCGAATGCAAGGAATCACATACATGTTGACTTTTGTAATGAACTTTACAGACAACAGTTTCCAATGCGTTTCTGTTTTGGGTGGCTACAGATTATGGCAGCAACGTCGGATGGTGGGATCAACGATGACTCTGGTGATCCCTCACAGCCACCACAGCTTCCGGTGATGGACGCTCAGATTTTCTGGTGATGGGTGTTTTTGAAAAGCAATTCCCCAATCCTGTTCCTGTGCAGGCGGGCTAGGTGCTGTTTTTATATGTGACAATAGTAGACATATTCACCCTCGTATGGTGCCGTGTGTAATAAGTTATTCCCTCGCTGTTTATACATTTCTAGCAGCGAACTGTTGTGTTCTTTTTACCCCCACGATTTCCCTAAAATCGATGAATAACTTGTCATGTAAAATATCCGTATGTATGCGAGTATGTGCTTGTGTGAACCATATAACCTAACATGTTTCCAGCTGCATATCAACAAAATGTGCATCTAGTCGATATATTATCTATCATTTGATTAACAGCTTGGATTTTCTATTTTTGTACTTGTAAGTAGTTAGATTATGGATTAATAAGAGCCTATTTGTTTTTACCAAATACAATAGAGAAGAAGCATACGACTACTCCATGTGTATTTGTGATTAAGGACATCTCTAGTCTACTAGCCAATTAAATTGTTCTTTTTTTTATCAAACAGTTAGTTCTTTTCTTGGACCTGAATCAAACTGAATAGCAATGGTTGCTTAATAATAGACAAGATGGATATACACAAAAGGAGGATTAGTGGGACCACACGTGTCTAGAATACCAGGTGCTGTTTTTTTCATGTTCTTTTTTGCTCTACTACTTTTTAGAACCTTCTTTTGTGGGGTATGATTTCAACATCAATAATATATATATATATATAAACCAAAAATTATATTAGAAAGAAAGAAGTAATAAACAGTCATTGTAAGAAGCAAAAAACTTCCAAAAATCTAGATTTTTCAAACCCGGTAAGCTCTAAGGAGGATCCCAAACCCCACAAGGTTCTAGCCTACATGCCTTGCAATTAGAGGCAGGGGTGTTTTATGTTAAAAAGTCAATTTTTTTGCCTCAGAAAACAAACAACTATCAAAGGAATCGCCAATAAGCATGATCACAAGTTGCAAGTATTAAATCAATCATCAACAAATATTAAACACCTTTCATATATAAAAGAGCAGACAAAATGGAAGGATTGGATCGGTCCTAATTAAGTTTTTGTAAGCAAACCTAGAACCAATGGCAATGGCAATGGCAATGGATTTGATTAGAAGTGGCCTGCGTTTGCATATTCACAACACTGCCTTTTCTAAGACCATACTTGAATGAATAACCACCGATTGCAACCTGAAATGGAATTGCATGGGGAGGAGTTTAATTGTAGACATGAATACACAGAAAGCATACCCTGAAACATCATAACTGAATCCAGTTGTTGATGCAAAAGGGCATTTCAATGGAAACACCAACCAACGAAATCAAGGTGTTGTTAACAATATATGGAATTCAAAAAAGAAAGACATTAACGAAATGAAACATGCACCTGATTCCGATCTGCACAGGATTCCATTCCATTCCAGTCAGTCAGTACCTGATGGCTGATTGATTCAATCAACTACTTCTTCCTTGTTAAAACCCCAACCGGAATGGTGCCATAGGTCCTGCGTTCGTCGTGATGTAAAGCTTCGTGTTTCTATACTCCCGCCACGCGTCCCCTGATTCAGCTTGTTCCCTAATTAACCCAACTCTTCTTCTATGTTGTCACTTATTCAAATTTGAAAGAATATTTGAAAGAGGAATGAATAGGTAGGTTGGTTGGATGATATACAAGAGGAAAGGGCATTTGAAAGGAATATTCAAAGTTTTCCAATTTTGATTGGTCCACTCATATAATTTTTAGCAATTTGTTATTATTTTTAATTTTAAGGACATATTTATCAATTTGCGTTTGATGGTTTCATTTTGGATGTGGTTTGGTGGTTTTTATGGATTTCGTCTTTGTGCTTCATTAATTACGGAAATGGTCCCAGTGGTTTGCACTTTCGTTTTTTTTGTCCCTAAACTTCTATACCCCTGACGGCCATCCAACTAGTCCGTTAACTCCAAGGGCAAAATCGTCAATTCCATGATATTCATCTTCTTCATCACTTGATATTCATCTTCTTCATCATGCTCATCTTCATCACTAAGAACTCTAAATCAAGAACAAATAAATAAAAACCAAATCGTAAATATTTAGAGAGAGAAATAATAGTTTAATAGATGACTGAAATATTTTAATATTATAATCAATATTTGTTTCTCTAAAATGGAGAATCTGTTGGGATGAATATATTTTTTAGAGACTTTGAATTTTGATTCTCCATTTTGGAGAAATTTTAGGGAATCTGTTGGAGATGCTCTAAGAGTATCTCCAACACCTTCTTTAAAATAGAGAAAATGAATATTTTAGTCAATTTTTGCTCCAACAACTTTTTCCAAAATGGAGAAAATATGAGAGAAAGAGTACCAAACCAAAAATGATTACCAAAAGAGAGAATGACTTTTTATTATATCTCACCAACGAGAAACCTTTAAATGAAATGTTTAGGCGAGGCAAAAAATATTTTATTAAATATATAAAATATTTTCATAACATAATTAATGATTAATCTTCAAAATGGATAAATTGTTGAAGATGAATGTAAATTTTTTTAAAAAATTGACTTTTGCTTCTTCATTTTAGAGAAATTTTAGGAAATTTGTTGGAGATGCTCTAAAATAGAAAAACCAAGAAATTTTTTCAAGTTTAGAGAATTATCTAAAACTTGATGGGAGGTAAGATAAATTATTTTTTGATTTATTTCTACCGATTAGATAAAACTATTATTATTTTACATAAAGTTTGTTGTTTTCAAAAACACATTGTGATGATAAAACTATATAATATTTTAATAATATAATGAGTAAATTACACTAGAGGTCCCTGTGGTTAGGTCAAAATCTGGATTTGGTCCCTAAAATTAAATATTTACACTAGGCGTCCCTATAGTTGTCATTTGGTTTCATGTCAGATCGTGTGGTTGTCATTTTGTTTCAAATTACTCTTTTTTTATCTAAACCATAAGGACCAAAATTGAAACAAAATGACAACCACAAGGATCTGACATGAAACAAAATGACAACCTTAGGGACGTCCGGTGTAATTGTTTTATTTTAGGGACCAAATCCAGATTCTGACCTAACCACAGGGACTTCTGATGTAATTTACTCTAATATAATTAATACTAAAGTCTCTAAAATAGAAAATTTTGTTGGAGTGAAATATAATTTTAGAGCTAATTACTGTTTTGGTCCCTGTGGGTTGTCAAAAAATACGGAATTGGTCCCTAAACTTCATTTATTACTGTTTTGGTCCCTGTGGTATGCACTTTGTTACGGAATTGGTCCCTCATAAGGACCATTTTCGTAACTTTCTGCATAAGAATTTATTATCGTTTTGGTCCCTCATAAGGACCAATTTCGTAACAAAATGAATACCACAGGGACCAAAACAGTAATAAATGAAGTTTAGGGACCAATTCCGTATTTTTTGACAAACCACAAGGACCAAAACAGTAATTAACTCATAATTTTATTTAGAGATTTTTACTTTAAATTTTTTATTTTATAAAAAAAATTATAAATAATCTGATGCTTTAATTCACCTAAACTTAGATGTATTGTCTTGGGTTGTTAGTGAATTAATTATTATAATTTTCTTTAAAGTTATATTTCTGCTTTTTTGTCAAATTTAACAAATTAAAAACTACCACTAAATTCCATGATGGTATAAAAAAGGCTTTATCCATCTATTATTTCAACATTGATAATATGAATGTAAAAATAAAAAAATATGAAAATTTAATAAAATATCATCTTACATAAATTCAAGTTAGGAATCAAGGTTTTTGTACACAAACTTTAAAAATACAAGCAACTTATAATAACTTTCTCCAACAATAATTTTATATACATTGGAAATTAGGAAATTGATCAAAATAGCCAATAATCTTCCAACCAAGTTCATTTTTAAGTTTTCATCTCACCTTTGGTTAATGTTTTTCATCACCGCTTTAAACTTTTAGGGTTAAAACAAACTTTTTCAGAACATCAACCTTAGAATAAAAAACTCATTTTGGTTATAGCTTGAGATTTCATTATTGTTTTAGAGATAAAAGAGTATTTAACATTCATGCATTCAATATTAAGTTGTAAAGAGTCAATAATATTTGCAAAAACAAGTTATAGATATAGGTTGTAATATCTCTTATGGTTGGTAATTTTTATCAAAAGATACGAGTTCTCTTAGTTAATAACAATAAACTTACCATTTTAAATACAAATATATAATTCATGCGGATGGAATAAAAAAAAAGTCAGTATGGGATGACTGATAGATAATATATCAAGGTTTTCAAGGTAAGTAATTTTCTACTTTGATATTAGATAAAAGAGTGAATTACGGATTTGGTCCCTGTAGTATGTAGAAAATTATGGCTAGTATCCCTAAACTAGGTTAATTATGGATATGGTCCCTGTGGTTTTCATTTTTGCATTATTAGAGTCCATGTCACTAACAGATTCCGTTAACTCAGTTAACTCCATGATAAAAAGACCAACATGCCCTTGTTTTTTACTTTTTCTATTAAAAAATAGTTAAAATATATAATTTTCTTTTATGTATATGTATATACAAAGAGACACATACACTGATACAAGGACCAAATAAGTCATTCGTCTCCGGTAAACCCCTTCCAAACATGAGCTTCCCCCTTCCCTCCCCTCCTCCATCCAACCAAAGCATTTATGTATTTATTTATTAGATTTAGATTATATTACGGATTTGGTCCCTGTGGTTTGGTGGTTTTTATGGATTTCGTCTCTGTGCTTTATGAAATACGGAAATGGTCCCAGTGGTTTGCACTTTCGTTTTTTTGGTCCCTAAACTTCTATACCCCTGACGGTCATCCAACTAGTCCGTTAACTCCAAGGGCAAAATCGACAATTCCATGATATTCATCTTCTTCATCATGTTCATCTTCGTCACTGAGAACCCTAAATCAAGAACAACTAAATGAAAACCAAATCGTAAATATTTAGAGGGAGAAATAATAATTTAATGAGTAAACTCCAATTTTGGTCCTTGAGGTATGTTGATTTCTTTGAAACAGGGACTTATGGTTTCATAATTTGACTTTTCGTCCTCAGGGTTCTGATTTTGCTTTGAAACAGGGACCTGGCCACTAACTCCATTAAAATTGGCACTTAGTACCAGGGGTAAATTCGTCCAATCACATTTTTGTCCCCGTTTGTATTCTTTTGGGTTTCTCTTTAATTTTGTAAATCTTTGGGTATAAATGCACTTGATGTGTACTTTAAAAATGACGTGTCTTATTTTGAGAGTTGTGTTGAGTAATTCGAGTCTATGGAGCACATTTCACTTAAACGTGGAGTATATACGTCTAATGCATTATTTGGATTTCATAAGTGGTTAATTGGTTTTGGTTGAGCTTATGGCTCAGTTTATGACTTTAATGAGTCTTGAGGACATTTGTCCGGATTTTAATAATTGAATGTGGAGCTTTGGTCGTCAGTCGCATTTATTGCATTTTATTTGAAGAGTACATGTTTTGAGTGCGTGTGTCGTTAAAGTGGAGTCATGTACTTTTAGACCGTAATGCATTGGATCCATAGGCATAAGAGTTGGTCATGTCTATATGGTAGAGAGTCTTGGTATTCCCACTTTGGGACGTACGCCACTTTGGCATTTTGTGTCCCGGTGTTTTGGAGAGGAACCGTATTGGGTTGTACTCCTGGATTTGTTGGGTTTATAGTGTTAGTCCCAGATGGCTATAACAAGTATTGTAGAAGGGGGGGGGGGGGGTTGAATACAATACTCAAAATTTTCACAATTTTAATTCTTTTTATTGAAAATCTTTCAACAAGAATTACACATAGAAAACTTAAGACTGTTGCGGAAAAGAACAGATAAACTATTCTAACAATCTTACACAAAGTATACAACAAAATAACTAAGAACACTTAGAACAAAGCTATAAAGTTTTTCAAGCAAACTGGAAATTCTTGCACTTAGAGAATTCTTCCAGTTTGCGTAGAATATCAAGAGCTCACAGTAATCTTCAAAGTCTCTCAAGATGTGTATTTTTTCTGTATGGAGAGCTCTTCCTTTTATAGTGACAAGGAGTGTGCAAGCATTGAATGCTTGGGACACTTGTCATCTTCACACTTGCTGAGGATGTTGACTTCTGGAAAGTTGTGAAGTCCTTGTCACCTTTTACAAGGTACAGTCAGAAGAGCTCATGCATGAGAAAAGAGCTTTGCATGGAAATGGATAATAAGACAGAATGTCACTTTATCCATGTAGAAAATATCTTCTCAATTTGTCTTCTTATGTCTCTCATTTTTGTCTTCTTTTGCTTCTCAAAATCTCTTTCAACAAATGCACCACCGAAGAAAGGTTGTAAGATTTCTTCCAAGACAAAATGAATTTGCTTCTCATTTTGTCTTATTATGTCTCTCATTTTTGTCTTCTTTTGCTTCTCAGATTTTCTTTCAAGAAAAGCACCACCGATGGAAACTTGGGATATGTGACACATCTTTGGAGAAAACATCTTTGAAGCTTCTTTGAGGTCCCACCGAAATGTCATTTGGGATATGTGACACATCTTTGAGATATGTGACATCATCTTTGAGATATATGACATCATCTTTGGGAAAAGCTTCTTTGAGACTTGGCCGAAATAGAGAGAAGTTTCGGTGGAGATACCACCGAAATTGTGAGAACAATTTCGGTGAACAATGACTTGTATGTTTGAGAAAAGATCTTTCACTTCCACAATGAGAGAATCTTTAATCTTGACTTTGGTTAATCTTTGACTTCACCAAACATTTGATATCTTGTACAAGCCATTACAAAGAACCATGCATCCAAAATTTCTCTAAGTATAAAATGTTTTTCAAAGTATAAAAGGAGATCATGAGGTCATCTTCAAATCTTGATGACCCAACAATCTCCCCCTATTTGATGATGACATCCATACTTAGAAAAACATGAGTAAGACAGTGAATAATGCAAGTTGACCCTTCTTTACTCTTTTGGGTTCTTTTTCACACAGTCCATTTTTTTTTTTTGTGTGTGTATGTATATATGATATTTACATATAAGAAAAAATAAAAAGGTATAGCTGTACAAATAATCGAAAGGAAAAGGAAAGAAGTATAAACAGTATAAACAGAATGAATATTACTTGCATCTTTAGAGGGGCGAGTTGAAACTTGTGTCTGGCTTGAGGATTCTTCATTTTGATCAGCAGCCTTAGGATACTTCTGCCCAACTGTTGCATCTTGGCATCTTTTCATGTTTAGCATCAGCATCCTTTGTCTTTGTTTTGCTCCCCCTCAGTTAGATCAGACGGTCTTTGTGTTTCTCCCCCTCAGTTAGATCCGCCCGGACTGAAGTGCTCCCCCTTGACCGGTCCGTCGATTTCCTCATTTTTTCAAGTTGGTCGCTGTATATGAGTACTGAGGGTTTATGTTGCTCCCCCTCAGATGAATTCTCCCCCTCAGCGGCCGACGTAGGAAAAACACCAAGAGAAAATGAAAAGATCGGCCAGAACCAAGACCAATTTTTTTTTTTTTTTTTTTTACCTTTCCACCGAAAATTGAGCAAAATCCACCGAAAATAGGCTATTTTCGGTAGGATTTTCGGTGGAAAATCGGTAGGATATTTTTTTTTTTTTTACCTTTACCTTTCCACCGAAAATTGAGGAAAATCCACCGAAAATAGGCTATTTTCGGTAGGATTTTCGGTGGAAAATCGGTAGGATTTTTTTTTTTTTTTTTTTTCTTTTCCACCGAAAATGAAGGAGAATCCACCGAAAATTGGCTATTTTCGGTAGGATTTTCGGTGGAAAATCAGTAGTAAAACTTCTAAGACATTATGGAGAAAATCTTCAAAGTGAAAAAAAGATTGGAATTTCATCTTCCAATTTGATGACCCAAAAAGATTGAGTTTGAGGATTTGGGGTGACATCTGTAGAAGAGTTTGTAGTGGGTGGATTGGTGGAGGGATTTGAGGTGGTGGATCGGTGGAGGGATTTGAGGTGGTGGATCGGTGGAGGGATTTGAGGTGGTGGATCGGTGGAGATTCGGTGTGGAATCGGTGTGGATCGGTGTAGACTCGGTGGTGGATCGGTGTGAGGATTCCACCGAGGAGTTTGAAGGATTGTACCGAATTTAGAAGGGTTTCACCACCGAATTTGAAGGGTTCCACCGAATTTGAGGGGTACCACCGATCGAGGAGGCAAAACATATGATGGGAAGTAAAGTATGGTGGGATATGGTTTTGGTTTGGTGGTTAAGGAAAATTTCGGTGGTGAGGTTTAGAAAAGAAATGGAATTTTAAGAGATTGGAGATGGTGATGTCATGAGAATGACATCAACATGCTTATGATGTCATGAGAGTAAAGAATTCTAAGGTTTTGTCAACTTTCTCACTTGTTCACATAGATCCATCTGCCCAGCTCAAAATCTGCAATCACGAAGAATTTAATTTCCAGGTACCCATTTTGAAGGTGGGTCCTTTTGGGTTAGAAGAAAAAGAATGAAAAGAATTTTTATCACTCAGAATAATTCTTTATTTCACACAGTCTTTGGCAAAATGAGAAATATCACCACAGATATAGCATTTTCTATAAAGAGAGTTCCTTTTAGAAACTTGACATTTTTCCTAACTTTTGCTCAAAGATTTTGAAGAGATAACAAAGAATGGGGGTGCATCACATAGAATTCATATTTCAAAAATTGGGAGTACATAAATCCTTTCTTTTGAATTGGACATTTTGAAACTCACAGATTTAAGAAGAAAATCGGTATGAGAAGTCATAAAGTTATTTTTGGAAAAATTTTGGAGGATTTCCTTTTAAGACAGAAACAACACCCAGAGACTAGCCAAATAAAATTTCCAAAATTTATGTTTTCAGATGTGATGGCAGAAATTATGAACACATAGCAAAAGAGTTTGAAATAAGAGAATTCATAAAAGATAGATAAAACACATAGTATGTACCTGTGAAGAGTAGAAGAAGCACTTAGCTGATACAAGAGCAGTTGAGGAGTCATTCGCTTTCAGATGTGGGTTCATCTGCCAAATCATAAGATTTAGCAGGCAGACCCTTTCCTCTTCTGACAAGTCTTTCATTTCTTTCCTTTTCTCTCTTGTATTTCTCCTTGTATCTTTCAGCCCGGTCAAAATTTGCAGAAGAGGAAGATTGGCTGAAATTTTTGGAAAATCGGTGGGAAGCACTTCTAAGTCTTTCAAGGTTTCTACTTTTACACTCAGAAGCAAAATGACCCTTTTTACCACAGTTAAAACATTCCTCATTAGATTTATCCAAAGGAGAGTGTTTGGAGAGAGAAGAGGATGAATTTCTATCAAACTTAGATTTTCCAGAAGAGAGATGAGATTTGGATTTAGAGTGCCCATCCAACATGGCCATTTCATCAGATAATTTATCAGCTGAAGTTTCCTCACATTCATCCTTAGCATCACTAAGATATGCTTCTGAATGATCATTGGGATCTTCTTGACTATTATGGTCAGAGTCAGATGGGTAGGTGATTTTTGGAAAACACTTAGTCTTTTTGGAAGAGTCACTCAGGAGAGCTAGAGAAGAGTTCTTTATAAACCTTTGCAGTTTCGTCTGCTCATAGTTGAAAAGAGTACCATAAAGAACAGTAAGAGGCATATGATCAAGATCCTTGGTTGTCTTTATACAAGTACAGATATTTTCCCAAAAATCGGGAAGACAGTCCATAAATTTGCACAGGACTTCCTCATTGTCATACACTCTACCTAACAGCTTTAAGTCATTAAGAAGACTGTTAAAGCGATTATAGTAGTTGGAGAGAGATTCTCCTTTCTCATAAGAAAAGAGTTCATATTTTCTAACAAAACCAATTTTTCTGCTCTTTTTAACTTCATTTGTACCTTCGTACAAAACACACAGAGTGGACCACATCTCTTTGGCAGTAGAGAGATTTACCAGAGAGTGGTACACTTCATCAGGAAGAGAGAGAGCAATGATAGTTCTAACTTTAGAATCAAGAGACACAAGTCGTTTTTCCTCATCAGTATATTTCTTAGGATTTTTAAGAATGTAACGACCAGTAGCAGCAGATTTTTCTTCATCAGACGAATCATCAGAATCACCTTTTTCCATGGTTTCTTTACCCGGCCTCTGCGTTTCATAGCGAGCCCAAACTCTGGGGATAATGGGTCCCTCTTGGAGAATGGTTGGATATCTAGTATCCACTCCTTCCATGAACAACATCATGCGGCTTTTCCACAAAGAGAAGTTGTTGGGATTGAACTTAGGAGGTTTTGAAATGGAGCCATTTATAGTTGATGTTCTAACACTTGTGTACGAGGGTTGAACATTTGTGGTTATCAAATAAGGAGCCGAGACTCCAATTCTTGAATGCTAGTAAGTAGGCAATAAAGGTTCAATGGAAACCTTGAGGTGTAACTTACTAGAGAATGAATAGTCAATGAGATCGTGTATCCTTGAGGTGTAGCTGGGCACAACAGACAATAAAGGATACGGTGGTGCCACCAATTGCTGGGTTGGGACTTGAGGTGTAGCTTAGCTAGCAGGAAATAAAGTCCAACTTGAGTTGGAGCTTATTAAAGCAGACAGTAGAGTCACGATCTGAGGTGTAGTTCAATAACATGGTATAACGGCTTAACTTTGTGTTCTGCCACATACCATGGAATCGGGTCTCCCCCGTCACCGAAATATGTTGTTTGGGTATTTATTTTTATCCATGTTTTCGGTGACGTATTTTATTTATATGGATTGTTTTCCATATTTTATGTGTTGTGATGTATGCCTCATCCGTGTTTGGGATGTTTTGAATAATGAAGATTTATTCATGTCTTATTATTTTGGAAATCAATTACTATTTCACTTTTCAAGTGGGTTTCGGGTTGAGTCCATTTTGAGAATCATTTTATATTAGAACTTTCGTTACGGGATTTGTGTGCGTTGGAAAATGGGTGGTTTGCATTTAAAGTAAATCCGTTTAAACTCACGATTTAAATTGCACCTTTCTCGCTTTTCGAATTATATAATCATGAAAAAAACTCTTGAACTCACTAGGCGTTAGCCTAACCTTTTTATTTGTCGGCATGTGCAACAGGTTTCGGTTGGGAGATAGTTCTAGTGACACTGTGAAGAGTGGAGTCCTAGGGGGTGTGCCAGCGAGGACGCTGGGCTCCCAAGGGGGTGGATTGTAAGATCCCACATTGGTTGGGGAGGGGAACAAAGGTTGCCTTATAAGGGACTTGATACCTCCTCTATCAGTCGCGTTTTAAAACCGTGAGTCCAGGTGTGTGGACAAAGCGGACAATATCTGGTACGGTTGGTCTGGGTTGTTACATAGCACAACCGGACTCAGCCCTCCTAGTGTACCCTTGCAAGGTAAAGGTCATAAAACATGGGGACCGGGTCAAATCCCACAACACCTAGTAGACCATAAAATAAAGACTGACTTACGTGCATATGGATCCAATGCAACACAATCTAAAATTATCTGACTACACAGGAATGACTACTGAACTCGAGCATGTAATTATCAATAATATGCAATAAGTTGCAATAAATACAAACCATAAATAGGACTCTACATTGAGCCATCAAAATCGGACAAGATGTCCCCAAGACTCATTTAAAGTCAAAACCGAGCTAAATGCTCAAAACCCATTAGACCAATAAATAACGGTCCTCATAATGTAAAATGCATTTAAACGGCACTTATGTAAACGTATACCTCAACGACATGATTAACCCAAAACTAGTCACGGATTAGGACAAATGGTTTCCCAAATGGACTCATACCCTTAAAATTCCAAAATGTCTCATAACACGAAAATATGCATTTTCCCAAATGGTTTATAAAAGCAATTACACCAACATGCTTAAACCATTGAATAAACTCCATTTGAGCAATAAATCATTTAAAAACACATTTACGATTTTTACTTATAAAAAATCCGAAAAATCCCAAATATGAGTGTTTTACAAGGTTTATAAAGTTAAACATTTCAAAAGATCAAAACGCACCAAATAACTCAACAATTGATAATTTTATGTAAAACACACAAATACTTGAAAATAACATTTTTGGCATGTACAACGTTTTTACAAATCAACTTGAACTCACCTTGCTAGATTAAGGCTAAATCTAGATTTTCCCCCAATTTGAGCAGCTTTGAAGAAACTTGAATCCTCAAGCCAAATCTTCCAAAAAACCTAGATCCATAAGTTTTCAACCATAAGTATTCATATCCAACCACTTAAAATCGTTCCCCAAACATTTTCATCAATAATCTCAACTTATACCAAAACCCCAATTTCCATAGATGATACAAAAGAGAAGATTATCTCAACCACAACAAGAATCCACCAACCAAAACACTTCTAAGTCACCAACAAGGCACCACAAGCTCTAACTCTTCAAAATGGACAAAAATGTGGGATTCATACCCTAGAAAGCTTTGATGAAGAAGATGAAGTGAAAGGGTTCTAGATTAGTTTCCCAAAACCATGGTAGATAAAGAAAATCACATGCAAATCTTGAATCTTGTGGCTAAATAGCTCAAAACCGACTTTGGAGGCTTAAGGTTTCGGTTTGGGAGAGAAAGGGATGAAATGGGAGAGGTGAGGAGTGAAATGGGGCTGAAAATCGCATTTTAAGGCTCAGGTGCCCGTGTGCGATTGTGACATGCGATTGTGACATTGTCACAATCGTGGGCACTATAGCACAGAATGTACCGAGAGCTTTTGTCATCCGGCGATTGTGACATGCTATAGTGACAGTGTCACAATCGCGGGCACTATAGCACAGAATGTACCGAACACTGTGTTGGTCATAACTTCTTCGTTTTAGCTCCGCTTTTGCTCCGAAAATAAACGTTGGACTCGTATTTGAATTCTTCATCCAATAAGACCATAAAATCTAGAATTTAAGCCCAAAATCCTATTTCCTCTATCTTTCTTAAAAGATCGATTTTTACACTAACTTGAAATTGTGTTTACCCAAAAATTACGGGTGCCATTGTCATAATTACATGGCACATTCGTTGGGACGACCAACCACTCGGTAACGTCGTTGCTATTGTGACATATGTCACAATCACATGGCACTATAGCCGAGACTACCATAATTGGTTCTTTCTTTACTGATTTCCCCCAGTTCAACATTTCTTCATTTGGGATAAAAAATCAGGGTGTTACAGTTTACACCAGAAAATTGGGACATGATTTGTCTTATTGGAATGGAAATAGGTTTAACAGTTTACGTAAGGGGTTTTTTGCAACTAGTACTTGACTGTTTACATGTAAATAGGTTTGAACTGTTTTGTGAATTTTGCAACTAGTACTTGCCTGTTTTAACTGTTTTGTTGGCTGTTTTTTTGGACAGCTCATTGGTAACAAATAATGGTTAAACATAATGGTAACAATCTTGTTTTTTGACAGCTTGTTGGTTGTTTTTTGGACATCTTATTGGTAACCAATAATAGATGGTAGTATAATTTGATTTAAATGAATAAATGTTTTTATAAAGTCAACGGTATAACATTCCGAGGGATAAAATAGACAATTATATATATTCAGACGTTTGTCAGCAGACAAAAACAAACAGTCTAACTGTTTCCGATTTCAGATTTCAGCAGCACCGCTTAAAAATCAGAAATGAAATCAATCCTCAACATCTTTCTTAAAAAACAAACGTCACCTTATTCTTTTCCCTACCACTATTCCCTCCCTCTCTCACTTTCTTTTTCACTATTCCCTCTATATCTCTTGCTCCACCCTCTCTCTCTCTCACTCTCTCTCTCTCTCTCTCTCTCTCTTTTCACTTTCTCTCTTTCCTCTTTCATTCGTATATATGGAATATATATGAGCAAAGTCGACCATGATACTTTGGAGGCTTCGTGCAAAAAATCAACATGACACTTATGTCCTCTTTGATTTGTAATATTCGATAAGATTTGAAAAGATTTGAAATTCAATTCCAATACAATCTCATATTTGTTTAAAAGATTGCTCGGATTTTAAATCCCCAAGATTTCATTAAAATCCCACAAACATGGGATTCAAAAATCTCATGGGATTGGTATTTCGCAGGATTTCGTAGAATTTGTATGTAATAATGTTTTAAAATGTAACAACCGAGTTTTTTATATTTTGGCCGATAAATAAAGTGTGTGGCAGAAGTTAAAAATTTAAAAGTTTTGTGGGTTAAATGAGAAATAGGAATAAGTTGGTGTTTGTTGTGAGAAGTATAAAAAGGGTACAAACCCTAGGGATTTAATCATTTTCATCTGATCAGAGTGCGGCTACTTTGTGAGTGTGCGATTTTACTGTGTGAGAGTGTGAAAATCGATTGGAGCTTGCAAGAGGTGGAATCACCGACTTTGGAGTGGAGAGTTCATCTGTTCTAGAGGTAATATTCTTCATCTATCACTTATTGATTTAATTTGAGAATTTGGTAGAGATAGGGTTAAGCTGTGTTAACCAATCGGGAAGAAATGAAATGGCCAGTGTGTGTAATCTCCTTATTAGAGTAAAGGGAGGGATTAGCTATTAATTAGTCAATTCTAGCATCCTCTATTTGATTAATGGCTTAATATCAAGTTTAATTTTGATTTTTTAGAATGGTCGCTTATGTTGAAAACCTTAAGTGCGAACTTTTAACCCAATACCGGAACTGTTAAAATTGGAAGCCCGGAATTGATTTTAATAAAGATCCAGAAGTGTGTGTGGGCTAGGATGAGATCCGGAACCCACGAAGTAGATCCGGAATTTAAAAAAATGAGGATCCGAAATTTTGCATATTAATACCGGAAGTTGAAGTTGGTGGGATCCGAAATTACAATGTGGACCCGAAATGTTTGTTGCCATTGGACCATATCCGGAATCCATTTACTGGATCCGAAACTCAACACCAAACCGGAGCTTGGGCTAAAGTTTTAGTGGACCGGTATGTATTATGGGCTTCCGGTATGTGTTAACATTGGGAGTCCGGAACCTTTTTATAGTGGGCCAGATCCGGAATCCACTTAGTGGATCCGGAAGCATTTCTTATGTGGGACGGTAATCCGAAATAGAGTCAAAAGTGAGACCCGGAGCTGAAAATTTTATTAAGTAAACCGGAGTTGTCCATTGAAAATTAGTGGGATCCGGAACTTGTAATGGGTAATATTAGAACCGGAAATATTCTCTTAATGGACTCTTGGGACTTGGGCTTATTTAATTAAAATCCGATATGTAGAATGTGTGACTCGGAACTTATTCGTTTTATTTTGGGCCGGAAATCCTTTTACTAGAAATTGGGCTTATTTAATTAAAATCCGGTATTAGGATGGGCTAAGATAATTGGATCAAGTATTATTTATTATTTTGGGTCGAGTTAGGGTATGAACCCAAGAGTATTCGTGATGAGTCAGGTTCCATAACGAACTGTTCAGGGTGGTTTTAGTTTAACTTGAGACTTATTATTCCTATACTTTTAACGTATTAGGTGTTGCCCATAAAATCTGAAGTTTTCGAGAAAGGGAAACTGCTTACGCGCCAGGTGAGTCTTTCTGATCCTAAAACCCTTTTTAAAATGTGGAACTTTATGCATGTTTACATTGGTAAATGCTTTTACTATTTTTAAACCACGAATGAAAAGTGTGATTTAATTGCGTGGATATAAACTGCTTTTGTGTAGACAAGCTATGGCATTTGTGTGAGATGGGGTGTGTCCCATAATATTAAATATATGAATTCGTTTCATATATGGGCGGTGTGTGCCCTTTTACGCTGTCACGGTGTGTGTGACCATAGCGTGTGCCATTAGCTTGTCATAGTGTGCTGATCATAAATGTGTGTTTCATAGCAAGTTTTGTACAATCATTTCTTACTGAAAGTTTTACATAAACTGTGTTATTTTTTGTGTGACTTTTGAGGGAACTCACTAGACCTCATGGTCTAACCCTCGCTTTCAAAACTAAAAACCTTTTCAGGTAAGCAGGTGATAGGAAGCTCGGATAAGGGAAAAAGGAAGATGTGAGCTGGAGCTTGCATCTTAAAGATTAGAAGACCTCCATTTTTATTATTATAGACTTTACTCTCAGCTGTATTTAGGGTTGTATTTCGCAAACCCATTACTAAATTTTGTTAAATTTTGGTGTAGGCCAAGTTTTGGCAGTTTTGAATTATCTATTGAAACGTGTTTGGCTATATTTTGGTTGGGTTGTTACATAAAATATGTTAAAAACATTTGTTTTATAATAATCAATTAATAAAAAGGTAATTTATTTTTTTAATAGTTATTTATAAATCGTTTTTATAAATTATTTATAAAAACGGAATTCAACTTCATTCCAAATCATACAAACCAAATACACCAAAGATTGCAAGTACTTCCAAATCCAAATCCCTTTAATTCAAAACAATTCAACGAAATCCAAACCTTTAAAATCATTCCATCAAAACAAATATCCCCTTATTTAAAAGATGATATTGTTTATTATATTATTTTTTTACTAAATTTCGACTTTTGTTTGATTACGAATCGATCGATAACTTTTTCTTTGACTTTGAACAAATTGTTCTTATTTTATTCCTTTTTATGTTTAAATTTTTGATTAAAATTTTCTAGTTGTAGACACCATGTTATATATAACCAATATTTATTGGTAATTAATATAAACACACTTACCAACAAGAATGTTTTATTAATTTATCATCATTAAAAAAAATCTAACATTAAAAATTAAAAAGGTTCAAAAAACTTTTAGAAACATCAATAAAGAATACATAAATTCAAAATACTACTTAAATACTCAAAGCAATCACTGAAAAATCATTAGAAAGACACCATCTAATTAACGTTAAGCACACTTAGAGCATCTCCAACAGCTATGTTAAAATGAAAAAAATGGATTTTAACAATTTTTTGCTCCAACAGCTATGCTATATTATTGTATGCTAAAATAGAAAATTAAGAGAGAGATTGTAAAAATATATAAGTTTAGAGGAATCTCTAAAACTTTATAGAAGAGAGAGAAATAATATAATAACATTTTTCCATCAATAAAAGAATTTTAAATTTAATGTGTAGGAGAGAGAAATAATAATTTATTAAAGAGTAAATTGCATTTTTGGTCCCTGTGGTTATGCGATTTCTTTGAAAGGAGTACCTGAACTTCAATAACTCAAATAGTGGTCCCTGAGTTATGTGATTTTGTTCCAAATCAAGTCCCTGGTCACTAACCCCGTTAAAAAGGCCAGTTAGTGCCAGGGGTAGTTTCGTCCATGCCTATTTTCCCTCCCAAATTAAGTAATTAAAGAAAAACCCACCTCATTAACTTAACAAACTAATCGTCACTCTCACTGTTTCAAACTAATCGTCACTCTCACTCTCACTCTTGCAAACGGATAATCATCAACAACCCTCCTGTGGAATGTCATCATCGTGGATACTAAGAACTGAGTTATATGAATATTGGACTCCATCAGATGTTTATAGTAAGTATTTTGCTCTGTTTTGATTGTTTACTTCTGGTATTACACACATGCAAATTGTATCCTGATTTTTCCTCTTTTTGCCTTAGGTGTTTACCCAACGTTGATAACAACAAAGATCAACCATGGAGGTTTGTTTACAAGTGCTCCAGGAAGAAGATACATAAATGGTAAGGTTGATTTTGTTGATTTGATCAACACTGATCACCTTGCGGTGCATCAGTTCCATGCTATGATGAGAGCATTAGGTTACAAGGATGAGGTAATGTTTTACCATTTATTGATTCCATCCACTAACCTTGATACTGGCTTGCAAGATTTAAGTAATGATGATTATATAAAAAACTTGTTAAAGTATCTCCCTATGGTCAGAGAGATTGAGGTATACATTGAACATCACAAAATGAATGCTGAGGAAAAGATTGACTTGAACCAAAGTTTTGATAATTTGCACTTTTCCTTTGATCCTTTCATTGCATTGGAATCTGATTTACCATAAGTAGGACAAGGTCAGGGGATACCAGAAGTAGGAAAAGGTGAGGGGGTTCAGTTGGAGCAGGGGGTAGATTTGAACAATGGCATTGATGGCATTGATGTCAATGACTTGAACAATTTGGTTGTCAGGAACAATGGCATTGATGGGGTAGATTTGAACAATGCCATTGACTTGAACAATGATATGAGCCAGGGAAGTGGGAACCATGGGCACATTGAGAGTTATGATAGCAATCCATATGATTCATTGGATGAGTTTGATGCATTAGCAGATGATTATGTGGATACAGAGGGAGACTGGGTGGGAGTAGGTGGAGAAGATAGTGATAGGCAGAATGTAGATGGTGATGTATATCATTTTGACATTGACAACTTTGATTCTGATTATGAAATGGATGTAGCTAGTCAATGCTTAGGACATAATGGGCAAGGTGTTGACTTTTACTTAGGACAAACCTTTGGTAGCAAAGACACAATCAAGACTTTAATTAAACAACATGCAATTAAGACTAGGAGAGACATAGTTGTGATCAAGAATGATGGATACAGAATCAGGGCAGTTTGCAGGGGTACATTGCCTCAGTTAAAGGATGAAGGTGGGCCTAGTGGTCCTGGCAAAGGCAGAAAGAGTAAATGGAGAAAGTCCAATGGGCCAACTTGTCCATGGGTTTTATACCTCTCTACTTCTAAAAGGGAGATAACTTGGATTGTCAAAACCTACTTCTGCACTCACAAATGCTTCCAAACAAGAGAGGTAGGTATGGCTACTGCAAGTTATCTTTCAAAGCATATCACCGAGCAGCTGAAGCTAGATCCAAATATGCCTTTGAAATCAATTCAATCTCATTTGTCTGAGAAGTTTGAAATTATGGTATCACCTTCCAAAGCTATGAGGGTAAAACAGTTAGCCAACAAGAGGATTTGGGGGGACTATGAAGTACAGTATAGTCAGTTGAGGGACTACCTGTATGAGGTACAAAGTGCAACCCAGATACCACTGTTAAGTTGGAAGTAGAGACAGAAGCTAACCCTAAAAGTGATAAGAGAAAATTCAAAAGGGTTTACATTTGTTTGGGACCTTTGAAAAGGGGGTTTAGAGCTGGACACAGGGACTTGTTGGGATTAGATGGGACATTTATGAAGGGCCCTTTTCCTGGACAAGTATTGACAGCAGTAGGAATTGACCCCAACCATGGCATCTACCCAGTGGCTTATGCAGTGGTGGAGTCTGAGTCAACAAGTTCATGGCAGTGGTTCTTAGAGTACCTTGGAGATGACCTTGGTCTTGAAGCCAATTCCAACTTCACATTCATCAGTGATAGGCAAAAGGTATGATCTGTCTTAACTACTTACTTTATGTGTTAATTACTTAATTTCTGTCTTAATTGCCTGAGGGACTGAATTTGCATAATTTTGTCTTAACTACTTACTTTATGTGTTAATTACTTAATTTCTGTCTTAATTGCATGAGGGACTGAATTTGCATAATTTTGTATTATTAAGTATAGATTGTCTTGATTGGAAATATTGTGCTTAATTGTTGTCTTAATTTGCATATAGGGCATTCTTCCAGCAATCCAAAGGTTGTTTCCTTCTGCTGAACATAGATATTGTCTTAGGCACATATAGGAGAATATGAAGCTTCAATGGAAAGGTAAGGCCTACAAGGATCATCTGTGGTAGTGTGCAACAGCTCCTACTGTCCCCCAATTCAGAACAGCAATGGAGAACTTGAAAGCATTCAATAAGATATGTTATTATTGGTTGAATAAGATCCCCCTCCCCCCAACATTGGAGCAGATCACACTTTACAGGTAAATAACTCTTAAATGGTTGAATGGTTGAATGGCTGAATAAGACCCCCCCCCCCAAACACACACACACATTGATATGGTTTTTTGATGCATACAGGTAGATGTCACTCTGATGTGCTTCTAAATAACATGTGTGAGGTATTCAATAGGCAAATCATTGCTGCTAGGGACAAACCAATTCATTCTTGCTTGGAGTACATTATAGTGTATCTTATGAAGAGAAATGTTAATGTTTTAAATGTCATTGATGGTTGTGATGGACCATTGACCCCAACTGCAAACAAGATAATGAACAGTGTGAAGAAGGAAACAAGCAAATACCAGGTTGTGTACAATGGAGGAGATAGATACCAGGTATGTTACAAACACATGCCCTATACTTGTCTCATGGTTGTAACATGCAAATGAACCTTCTCACTTATACTGTTGTTATGACAGGTATCTGGACCTTGGAATGATCAGTGCATAGTTGATGTTAGAGCAAGGACATGCTCTTGTAGAAGGTGGGAATTAACAGGAATTCCTTGCAAGCATGCAGTGGCAACTAACTAAAAAATGTACCTGTCACCATTTTGAGCGTGGCCTGTGCCTCATCCCCATCAGTAGCCCTCGGATTCGTGCAGTTGGCCTTCACGTGACCCATATGTTTGCAGTTAAAACAGACCATCTGTGGTTCCCTGCAGTCGCGACCGTAGTGCCCCACCTGACCACACTGGAAACATTTGTCATTTCTCCTTCCGCTATCATCCTTGGTTTTAAACCCACCGCTCCTTTGATTCAAGAGCGAGTCCGAAAACCTCGTTTTCTTTAGAACCGCCGATTCTGGTGCAACGGCCTGCGCCGTTTTCCTCTTCTTAGTCCGTTCCTCTAACTCAGGTTCCTGTCTCCGATCAGCCTCCATCATCACTATTACTTCATCACGAACGGCGGTAATAATCTCGGGGATTGCCTCCCTAATAGCATGCTTTACTTCAAACGCGATCAACTCATGTATCTGCTCAGTAGTGAGTTCAATACTAACCTTCGGTTCAACATAACTCATACTAACAACGCTCACGCTCAACTCCTCGGATTCCTCGTGACTTTCCCCGACTCGAGCATTGATCCTGTGTTTCCGATAGTAGGAGCTCTACTACTACCTTCCACACCTATCATCACTCGTTCCGAGTTCCATCCGAAGTGTCCAAGTAGTTTCTCGCCGATAACTACACCCATATGCCCGCACCAGTATATGTACGCACTCTTCCTAGCTCCCTAGGAATTCCCCTCGAAACACTACCCTTGCTACAACGAAATCCCTACTAGCCATAACGAGTTGCCTTGCGAATACCCCGTCACATGCAGCGTGAAACAAATAGACATTCGAATACAAGATTCTATCCTAGAACGGTTGGACTCAAACAAGAGCTGCGCAATAGAACTAAATCAAATATTCTAAGGCTATGTAATTCTTACTGCATACAACCTATAGGGCATTCACTTAACAACCTAATATGACCAGCATTAATTCCTACTAGCAAGCAATAACCCTACAGTACAGTGTAACCAACACAAGCAATCTAGCATGCATACCCTATGATCTAGAAAGCAATAAATACACTAAGTACTGTACCTTTTCCCTTGGCTCCGGCTGACTGTACACACTGCGCCCTCGATCACCGTTTCTCAAACGGGTTTTCCTTTCTTTTATTTCCCAAAAATTTAAGAGAAGAATTTTATAGCCGCAAACTTGAGATCAAAAACACCAAGATGTGTTTGATTCACTCATGCTGTGCTCTGATACCAAGTTGTAACATCCCAAAAATTTTGATAAATTTTAACTTTAAAATAACACATTTCTTTAATACCAAACCATAAATATTCAAAACCAATTACGCGTTTATCAGAAGTTCGTTAAGTTAAATTGCCGATTATAAATGACGCAACGGAAATTATACTGAATCCAAATTTAATGTTTTTAAAATAACAAAAGCAACCATCTTCTCCCTGCGCTCGTGTGTACGGTCACGCCTGACTGCCGCTCGTACCTGAAATCATAAATTGTAGGGAACGGGTAAGCACGAAGCTTAGTGAATTCTGACACCTACGCAGATAGCAATTATATACATATCACCCCTATCCGCATATACACACACCCACAACAGTCACATAGTACAACAACACAACACAAATAATCATGTACTCAATTACCTCGGTCCCACCGAGCCCTCGGTCCCACCGAGGTGTATACAAAACACATTTATACTAGGCATTAAATTAATCTAATGCTACTCACCACAATACAGCTAGTTCACACAACCATTCAATAGTACACACAACTACCGCAACATATATACAATTCCTAGTCTACGCAGTGAGAGAACTCACCTCAAAAGCAACGCAGATATCCACAACAGCAAAACGAGCCAGCCAACTCCAACTCACCTCTTTCCACCTAAATAAGTGATATCAAACGTCAAAGTGAAGTCCTAACCCAAAATCACAACTACAAGCTTAAACGTGAAACTTCCAGCTTTTACTCTAACATTACAGGTCTCTTCGGGACCTGTTTAGCCCCCCCTAAACTCAACAACCCAGAATTATTTTTCCATAACCAGCAAGTTCTATGCCTTAAGGTTCCAGGGACATATCAAACGCGTTCTAACGATTTTCCTACGATTTAATATGAATTTTCTAAGAATGGGACGCGAGTCTGCCGTATTCGGACCTGCTGTAAAAACAGTTATTTTTCACCTAAGTAGAGGCCGAACCAAACTTTCGCTAAAACACGAAAAGTGTGCCCGACACAGAATGTGAACCGTGGGCACCAGTTTCGCCTCAATCCGAGCTACGGCGGAAAAGTTATGGCCGATACAAAACAGGGACAGAATGGGGTTTCACATAGAATGACGATTTAGTTTTCGATTAAGGTTAAACGATTCGGGTTTACGGTTTAGATAATCAGGTCCAGGTTTTTGGTAGCCACGGCTGGACTACTACCCTCACCACCCACTGCCACCCCGGCAGCGGTAGACGGCGGCGGCGGCAGCCACCGACGGCGGTGGTTTAACGGTGGTTCGACAAAGACGAACGAAAGAAAAACACGAACGGGGACTTACCTCTTGACGACACTTCAGCAGCACCCCGAAGGAAATCCGATCACCGGCTCGGTCTTTCTCTCTCTCTCTCTCGCTATTCTTTCTCCGGCAAGAAAACCGCGGCGGCGCCGGCGGTTTGGGGTGGCACGGCGACGGCAAGAAGGGGAAAGGGGATTAGGGTTTGCTTAGGGTTTCTTGTGGGTTTGTGTGTTATGATTATGAGAGAAAACAAGATGAGGGAGGGGGTCGGTCCATATGGGCCGATCCCATGCACAAGTTATGGGTCCCATTTGGTCCCTCAACTTTCAAAAATCCCTACAAATAGTTTAACTTTACCCATTTAGCCCTCGAAACCCATTACCTCTTCACTCTTGGCCGTTCCCGCTAATCCCGTTAATAAAAATTCGCTACGAGAAAATAATAAAATAATAAAATTAAATCCGTACCGGGACAAGGGCTTTACATAAACCCCCTATGGTTGTATTTTTATCTTTCATGTTCATGCAAATGGATCATTGGTGGGTGTTAAAAAGTTCCTTTTAATATTGTTCTTTTAAGCTTCCGTTGCAAATATTATGATTTTCGAAATCGATTTTTGAACAAAACCCAACAAGTGGTATCAGAGCCTCTTTTGCATGCATGCTTAGATTTTTGTTTATATGAAAAATACTTGGTTTTTGGAAGCCATGGGTGATTTTTCATTTTGTATGAAGAAGTTCATACATGGCATCTTTGACAATTTTTATATAATTGTTATTTTATGTGACCAAAATTTTTACATGCATTTTTTGTTATAAAAGTTGCCTTAGAAAAACAAAGTGTTTGTTTATATTTTTTTGTTAAATGTATATAAGTGTATAAACAAGCCAAAGACCCCTTTTAATTTTTTTATGGTTGTAATATTTACTTATTCATAAAGTATGTAATAGTAAATAGGCATTCTTTCTTTTTGTTAATTTTTATATATAAATAGATTTATGTTAGATTAGATTTATTTATATAAAATGTAACAAGTTTGAAGAATGAAGATCTTTTGAAGACTTTCAAGAAGCCACGGAGTTCCTAGAAGTTTTGCATGCATTTGAATGTTCTTGCAAGTGGGAGTTTGAAGACCTCATATTTGGATTTTTTTTGGTCATCTTGTCCCTTAGGAATGGACTTGACATTCTTGTTTGGTTCACAAGAATTGTCACTAGATTTTTGGCTTGGTTTATACATTTTTACATTTTTGTTGATATTTTATGTTGATATTATCATGTGTGGTTGAAATAGGATTTTGCATGCTAGATAATATTTTGAACATAAAATTAAATCATCTTTTGGAGTTTGGCTTTTCAAAGTAACATTTTATTGTAAAATGACAACATTGAAGTTTTAAAATAAAAGGAGTTTTATTCTAAAACTCTTGAAATTTTTGAAATGGTAAAATGAGTTAAAATTGTGATTTTAAAACTCATCCAAACTCCATGTCTAAATAATAAAATGTTGTTTTATTAAAAAGACTATAATTGATTCTAATGCGATCAACTCTAAATTTAATATATGATATAAATTTAAAATTGACCGCATCAAAATAGTTAATAAAATGGAGATTTTATTTTAGACTAAAAGAACCAATAAAAGTTTTTTTTAAGTACCATGTGTTATTGGATGCATGCAATAATACGGTACTATGAGTTTTAAAATTAAAATTGAGATTATGAATTTTATGAAAAGAGTTTAAATGGAGATTTTGAAACTCATACAAACTCATAGTCTAATAATAAAAGTGTTTATTGAAAGACTATAAATGGTTCTTATTATGATCAAACTCAAACGATAATATATGATATTAACAAATGATCATATATAATTAGTTGATAAAATAGAGATTTTATTTAACTAAAAGGAACCATTTAATGAGAAATAAGATTTTAAATATAGTACCATATCTTATTGAATACTAACACATGATACTAAAATGTTTACAAAACTAGAATTGTAATACATCTAAAATCCCTTTTAATAAACGCAAGTTTATGCCGTCCTTTTGAGAAACACTCAATACGTCACTAGGACACCCTTGTGGGATAAATGTCACCTAACCACTTGGATTGTCTTGAGATGGATGAGGTGATTCTTATGTCTTTGTGGGATAAAGGTCACCAAACCGCATGGATGTAAGTTTCACACGTTGTTTCAAGTAGGATGACTTGATTGGGAATCTTTTGTGATAAAGGTCACCTAAGCATTAGAAACCCAAGGTATAGATGGGATCAAACATGCCAATTAACAAACAAGTTGTTAAGGATCCCATAACGCTAGGAATTACATTCGATGTAATTGATAAACGTTATCTACCTTGTTGGATTAAATGGACGGGATAAAGGTCACCTAACCGTTTCATTTGTTTTGCAACATTGGATCCTAGATTTTATGCAAATTAATGTTTTTTAGAAAACGAAAGGGTAATTAATTTGCTTAATAATTAATATTGAAAATACTATATTAACTTTGTTAAATTTTGTAGATGGCCCAAAATGCAAACACTACAATTAACACATCCCTAAGACCTTTTCTTTTGGAAGAAAAGTTAACCACTCAGAACTTCTCAATTTGTTTTCAAAACATTGAGACGCGTTCTCAGACATGAAAACAAATCATACGTACTCCTCGTACCTATTCCTCAAGAACCTCCTCTTACCTCCATAGAAGCTAACGATACTTGATTGAAACATAATGATGATTCAATCGATGTAGCACGTCTTATGATTGAAACCATGGTTCCATCCTTACTAGAAAGAATGGAAACGTTTCCACTAAGGGCATTTGACATGGTAAATCAATTACGGGAATATTACCAAATGTATATGGTTCATGAACGCTTCGATACAATTGGGGTACTTCACAGGACAAAGATGGAGGAAGGCCAAAGATGTAAGCTCTTATATTCACAAAATGAGGACGCACCTTGACTATTTGGATAGACTTGGTTATCCTCATTCCAATGGGAGAACCGTAGATGTGATCCTCAAATCTCTGACCAAAGCATTTGATGTTTTTGTCGAGAATCTGAATATAGACCTCGAGAAGATTTCAGTCCCAGAATTGCATACGATGCTAGAAACTACTGAAAGGAATCTTCCCAAGGTAACAGTTACATATGATAAATGTGGCAACATTGGTCATAGAAGAGGAGATTGCCCTTCTGAGAAATAAATGTTTTCTAGCGAAGGAAAGTCCTTCAGGTATCTATATTTTAGATAGAACTTTTTACCTTTCTATCTTACACTTGTGTATTTGATACTAAGTGTAGAACTCACTTTTGTAATATGTTACAGATAATCAAGAAAGGTAAATGACTGAAAGACAAGCAAAATGGTGATCCATATAAGCAAGGAAGCAAGATTGCGTACCAAGCTTATAGGAGATTTTATTATGAAACCATATGGCTTGTATTGTTAAACAAGTTTGTTTCGAACAATGTTTAAATTTAGTTTGACTAAATTATTGTTTTTCAGTCACATGTTTATTGATTGAATGAAATTCACTTAACCGTTTTTGAAACGATTATATTCATATTCAAAATGAATTATTCTATTTCGAGAACTAGTCCTCTTAATTGAATAATAAAGTGAATCTCAAAAGTCTTCTAAAACATAGTTCTATATAAACACCATAAGACTCAAATGTGATTTGAATCAAGTCTACACGTGAAATAGTCAATTTAATCAAGAAAATTTAAACGCATATCTCAACTTCAAAAGTGTGGTATTTTAAAGTCAAATGAAAATGTTTTCTTTTGATATATGCGTTCTTGATAAGTTGAATATAGCTCCTTTCTCTATTTATAGCAAAAGGAGAAAAGGGTTTTGTTAGAATTGATACATGTTGATGTATGTGGTTTTTCAAAACCAAGTCTAGACATGGTGATAGGTAATACAAAGTCTTCACTGAAGAATTTCAAACGTTGAAGTTATGTTTATGAAACATAAGCATGAAGCATTTGATATGATTCAAACTGTTTCAAAGTGAAATTTAAGAAAACAACTCAGCAGGACCATTAAAGTCTTTTCTGATATAGGAGGATAGTATCTAAACCAAGAACTCTTGAATCATCATAGAAAGTTCGCTCTATGATGAGTAGTAGTACTATTCCTGTATCAATTCGGAATTCTACCCTTAATTAAAGTAAACCGTACTTTTTGCAACCAACCAAAAGGTAGACAAGACACCTTATAAGATTTCGTATGAGTTTTTCATCCTTAGTCTTAGTTGAAGGTATGAGTTTATGAAGCTCATGTAAGACAAGAAGCTTCAAGTAAACTCGACCTATCATCTACTAAGTGCATATATTGTAGAATATTCTATAAAATTGTTTTATATACCGATTCTACAATCCCACAAACAATAAAATTGTTTATTGTTCCAATGCCAAGTTCTTAGAAAGCAAGTTTTTTTAATGGGCAAGGCAAGTGAGAGATTTAAGGAACTTAAAGGAAATCAAGTACCTCATGCATTTATTGGTTGGCACTAGTTATAAAACAATGGTTGTTGAAACTGAACAATTTGATTGATCAGAAACTTAGTAAAAACACCAAGTGTTCGCAAATCTAGTAGAATCATTCAGAAATCCGAGAAATATCGATTTCTCATGACTAATGAAGAATGATGAATGATAGGGTTCTAGTAAACCTATCAACTACTAAAGTGCTATGTCAGATTCTGAATCTGATAAGTGGCTTAGAGTCATGAACACTGAGATACAATCCACTCATGGATCAGTACAAGTATCACAAAGCAGAAGTCTTCATTTTGACAGGAAAATTAAAGGTTTAATTTTCATCAAAATATAAGATGACTTATGCATTTACTAAAACTAGTGGGAGCGCAGTAAAATTCTTAATCGTGTATGTGCAAGACATACTAGTATTTGGAAATTAACTTTCCGACTTAGCAAAACATCATGTTTTTGCTCGGACAGTATTTCCTTAATAAAAGACTTAGAAAAGGCTAATTTTATTCTTGAAATAGACATCTTTAAAGATTGGATCAAGACGACTTATAGGTTTAAGTTAAAGTGCATATGTTGACATGATCTTGAAAGGTTCAAGATGCAAGGCTCTAAAGGTAGTTTCTTGCAAATATGATATGACATCATTTTGAGCATGTCCAAATGTTCTAGCACAAAGGCTGAGCTAGATGAAATGATTGGTATTCCATATGCTTCGGCAATTGGATCTATCATATATGCCATGAAATGCACTAGATCGAGTGTATCATAATGCTTTAGAGCATTAAAAGAAGATACCATCGAAATACGAGGGAAGGTCATTGGATGACTATAAAAAACATTTTAAGGTACTTACGAAGAACCAACAAAGTGTTCCTTAATTGAGGGTTAGAAGAAGATCATAGAAAAGTGTCACACTGATGATACCTTCCATAAAGATCGAGAAGGTTCCCGATCACAAAAGGGAAAAGTCTTCATTATGAATGAAGAAGTAGTTCGTTTGAAAAGGTTCCAAGCGAAGTTAAAATTGCATAATACACTACAAAATAAGAATACACTGTTGCTTAAGAAGTTGCAAAGGAAAGATGATTGGATGAAAGAGTTCATTGAAAAGCTAGGTAAATGCCTCCCATTCAGGATCACCTAGAAATCTTTTATGACAATGTGGGTGCCATTACTCAAGCTAATAGACCCTATGTCACATTAGAGTACCAAGCATCTACTCCAAACGTTTAACTATATTCGGAATAAAGTTAAAGATAGAGATGTTAGTATTCACAAAGTTTACACAAATCAAGTTTCTAGATGGACCCATTCACGAAGCTCCTTTCATAAGCTAAACTTGAAGGGTCATGTTTGAGCAATAGGACTTCATTATTCTATAGATGGGATTTGATTTAAAATGTAGTATTTGGATATTAGAACAAGTAAAGCAACAAGTATAGTATTTAGTTAGATATATAGAATATGATCTTTTCATACTCGTTGTGTTCTATATTAGCATGTTTAAATCCTTGAATAAATTAGTTATTCTAAATGTCCATAGTCGATCATAGTTGTGGGAGCAACTATGAAGTAAGACTAATATGAATTGGATTGGTTGACTTTTAAGAGTAAAAGTGGCAAAGTGTTGCAACCAAGTTCATAGGTACTTGTTAGGGAGCAAGTATTGGACCTGACCCGCTTCAAGATCACCTCATGGATCGTCGTCATAAGTGATTCTTGAATGGTACTTACAGTCATACATTGCTGGGGGCAGTGAGATGTTGCTAGACGTCCACCACTGTCTATATCATTCTATAATGCAATCTTGAGCAAGTGGGAGATTGTTGGTTCTATATGCTCAAGAATGATTATAAAATAATATTACCGGTAATATATGATCCTATAGGGTCACGCCGAACAACAAGTAGACACCAAATTGTTATTTATAAGAATTTGATTCTTGATAAATATTAATTAATTCTTGAAAGTATTAATGAATATGATTTATAATATTAGATGTAAATAATATTTTTTGGTTATATAAAATAATACATATGATGGATTTATTTTATAACTAAAATTGAAAGGAGTGACTTGAGGAGAAAGTTTAAGAAAGTTAAAACATGATTTTAACTATCTTAAATTATGAGGGTTTATTTTGTAATATTGCATGGACTCTCATTGGACCCTTTTTATGGTCCAATAGAAAGTGCCTTTGTTTTGAATATACTTGGCATTTTCAAGAGAGAGTTCAATGACAACACAACTAACCAAGCAACTCACTCTCCTCTCTCTCCTTGTTCACGGCCGAAACACACACACACACATAGTGTGTGTGTGTGTTTTGTGTTCTTCCTTCCAAGACTATTGTAGTGCTTGTTAGATTTCTTGCATCAAGATAGAAGAGGAACTAGCATTCCTAGAAGAAGATGTCATTGCTTGTGGTGGACTTCTCTAGAGGGACTCTTCTTTGAGTTCTTTGCCATATTCATCTTCATCAACTAGAAGACCTATCAAAGACTTCAAAGGTTGTACTTTTCTTAAACCCCATATGGTTGTATTTTTATCTTTCATGTTCATGCAAATGGATCCTTGGTGGGTGTTAAAAAGTTCCTTTTAATATTGTTCTTTTAAGCTTCCGTTGCAAATATTATGATTTTCGAAATCGATTTTTGAACAAAACCCAACAGTTATGTCTTGGTATTGTTTATGTGTTGCTATTGTAATTGTGTTGGTAAGGATGGTTGTAATGTACCATTTTGTGCACTTTCCAAATAGAAACCATTTCAAAACAAGGATTGTGTCAAACAGGTAGCATTTCATTGATGCTAATGAAAACTTAACATTACATCATAAACAACGCAGTGGCTACATTGATCATTAACCAAAATCCCAAAACTAGCTTACATCTACTCACTGCTTTACATTCATCTTAAACCAACACTAACTTCACTGCAATTACTTCATACAACTATACATGCAAATCCCAAAAACAACCCAACTAAGAACCAAAAGCAGCTGCAATCTCCAAATCTCACTTTCTCTTGAGTTGATAGTTTCTTCAAGTATGTGCTTCGACCTCAGTAACCCAGGGACAACATCTATAGCCCTAGCACAGATTGGTGGATCAAACCATCCAAAGAAGGAACACCTTTTACCCTGTACAAGTGAAAATAGGGAGAATTTTGGAGTTTGGTGGTAACAAACCAGAAAATCCATGAAATGTTAAGAAATTGCAGGAAACAGGGGCCTTACCATAGCTCCACAAGAATAGAACATGCGTCCAGGGTTTGCATGTGTCCAAGATGTTTTTAAACTTGCTTCACAACCACAGTAGCATATCATCATTTTTGGAAGAAATGAAGAAACCAGAGTGTGAGATGTGGAAGAAGGAAGAAAGCAGGGATGTTGGTTCTTAAAGCCGAGTTAATGAGGTGGGTTTGTTTAATTTGGGAGGGAAAATAGGCATGGACGAAACTACCCCTGGCACTAACTGGCCTTTTTAACGGGGTTAGTGACCAGGGACTGGATTTGGAACAAAATCGCATAACTCAGGGACCACTATTTGAGTTATTGAAGTTCAGGTACCCCTTTCAAAGAAATCGCATAACCACAGGGACCAAAAATGCAATTTACTCTTTATTAAATGTATTGATTATTTTATCAATAAAGCTAATGTTTGAATTCCTAAAATAGAGTAACTTTTGGAGATTGATGTAACTTTTTTTAGATATTTGAACTTTTTCTATTCTATTATAGAAAAATTATACCATATCTCTTGTAGATTCTCTTAGAACATTTTTAACAGCTATGCTAAAATAGAAAAAAAAGATTTTAGCATTTTTGTTGCTTCAACAGCTATGCTATCATCTATGCTAAAATAGAGAAAATGTGAGATAGATTGTAAGAGCGTCTCCAACAGCTATGCTAAAATGGAAAAAGTAGGAATTTAGCATTTTTGTTGCTCCAATAGTTCTGCTATCCTCTATGCTAAAATAGAGAAAAGATGAGAGAGATTGTAAAAATATCTAAATTTAGAGAAATATCTAAGACTATGTTTGGCAAACTAGTTGATAAGCTAGCTGGTAACAGATAAGCTAGCTGTTGACTGATAAGCTAGTTGGTAGCTGATAAGCTAGCCGATGAAGAAGTCACGTTTGACAAAACTAGCTTATAAATATGTAAAATGACCAAAAAGGGCATCTTCAATAAGTTATCAATTACAATATTTAATTATATAATTAAAACAAATTTATAGCAATATAATACGTTAATTAATACAACCAATGTAGTAAAAAATTACATAACATAACATGTTAATTAAAAGAATTTAAAATTTATTACTACATATATACTATAAATTTTGAATTTGTTAAAACAAGTTTTAGAAAAATATATATTAATTTATGATTTAAATAACCGCTACATCCAATATGAATAAAAATAATCAAATAATAATTGAAAAGATAAATAGTAATTGATGATGAAAATATATTGATTGATATTAAAAAATAAATAAAAATAATTTATATGATCAACAATAACTCTAAATAAATAAAAATTAATATTAATGGATAATTAAAACTTAATTTATTATTTTTCAGTTAATATTAATTAGTTAATAATAATTAAATTTAATATATTAATATTTATTTATAATAATAGTTAATAAATAATAATTGATATTAATAAGGGTAATATTGGAATATTCACAAAAAGATACTCCAATTAGTATTTCAAAAAGCTAGCTTATAAGCTAGGTTATGGTCATCCAAACATCTACCCAGGAAAAAAGTAAGTTTTTTTTTTGCCAAACAATGCCTAAATAGATAGTTTATTCTCAAAACTAATTATTACCCCAAATAGCAAAATTTTCCCCTTCCAACTTTTTATATATTGAATATTTTAATAAGATAATTAACACTAGAGTTGTTAAAATAGAAATAACTGTTGGAGTTTGATGCAGTTTTTTTAGAGATTTTGAATTTTTTTTTTAACTCTATTATAGAAAAACTTTAGCATAATCGTTGGAGATGCATTTAAAATCTAGGAGCTTTCAAATAAAATGAGATAAATGTTTTTTAATATAACAAAAATATTAGTATTAATATACCTATAATCAAAGTTTTAAAAACCTGGTTGAAAATTTAAAAAATATATAGCAAGTACCAAACCTAAGATAATAAAATACTTGTTCTTTGATTTAATTTATTTAATTATAAAATAGTTATATTAAAAATAATTTACACCTTTTAAATAATGAGGTAAATTTGATATAATATGCAACGGTAATATGTTTTCAGACAATTTTCAATTTTTCTATATATACCATTATTGATATAGCAAGAAGAAGTTCAATATACGAGTAAAAACTTTCTTATGAATTGCTTAGTACAAATCTCCTACTAACATGGAAAATCGTTAGCAAATTGCTTACAAGACAAATTCATGCAACACTTTCCTATCCCGGGTGATGGACTGAAGCTAAACTGATGTGGCACTGAGATGGCAAGTGGGTTCATTGGGTACCGGTACTCATCGCCTAACAAATATCTGTACCTAAAACGTGGCATACCGTTGGCGTCACCAGCGTGTTAGCAAAGGCACGCAACCCAAAAGGAATCCTGATATCTTCCGTGTGTTGTCATGACTGTGTGAGTAGGGTCAAATGCGTAAATAAAAAGATATTTTGACGAAGAAAAAGATATTTTGACAGAAGGTAGAAAAAGATAAATATCCTCTCAATGTTGAATTTTAGAGATAGAAACCTTCCACCGCTCCGCCAAGGCTAACAGGCAAAGTGGTGACCCTAATCAAACATGCTTGCTCACACTAACCCGGTCCGGATGACTACGTTCGTTCCTTACATATGCTGTCGAACCGTCTTAACCTTACACTTTCTGCCCTTCACGGCCAAAAAAAGCAAGTCTAGGGATAGGGATGGGGAGAGGGAGGGTCGAATTGAAGCGGATCGAAGACAAGAGTAGCCGGCAAGCCTCCTTCTCCAAGCGCCGGAATGGATTGATGAAGAAGACTCATGAGTTGGCGGTGCTGTGCGACGTTGACGTTGCTCTTTTCATCTTCTCCGGCAGAGGAAGGCTCTATGAGTTCTCCACCGGTGAAAGGTACACGCGATTTTCCTGTTTGAGAAACTTATATATTTAGGAATCGAACTGTGTTGGATTCGTCAACTCATCGCTGTTTTCAAAACCTATTTATTATATAAATTAGATATTCCGTTTGTTATTCTACGTACGGATCTGGATCTCCGGTGATGAAGTTGGAGGATACACGCTTTTCTCTCCTTTTGGAGCTGTTTTGCTAGTCGCGTCGGTCATACGTGGATGTATTGCGTTTGTTCTTGCATCTTATCATATATGTGTATCAACTCACTCCTATGTTTTTGAGAAAGGAAAACCGAAGGTTGTAGCTATATCCTGGCAGTAGCGCCTTTATGATTTGGGCCAAACAAACAGTATTCCTGGAGTGGATTTTCCTGTATTTAGAGCAAATTTCAGTGGAACAGCCGAGTATCGACATGCCACCTGGTGGTATTATGTATGTTGCTATTACGTACCAATCTCACCAAGATTGGGGAGATGAACAATTTTAGACTACAGAGTCTATAAATCAAACACACACTGCACCCAATCAAATCAATCCATCAACCAGCCATTCAATTCCTAGGTGCTAGCTACCTACTTGGACTTGCTCTAAGTTTTACATTGCTTGTACTTAATTAATTTTACTATTCGGTCATTATTTGTATTTGTTGTTTGTATGATCGAGCGATTCATTCATTTACACAGACGAACGAATTACTGATCGAATAATTACAATAAAAATCATCTTTCCAGAGCTAGCAAGGTGGTTCTGTGCATTTTCCATCCCTTCTGTCTCGTGCATGTATATATCGATCAATGTGACAATAATTAATGGTATGTTCTCAGTTATATATATCCTGCTCCTGCCCCTGCCCCCGCCCCCTTTTAATAATATGTTTTTTCTTCTTTAAACAAAAGTGCATCAGCTGCTTTTGCTGTACGTATCCTACAAATGCAATCATTAATTAATTTGATTCTCCTCCATGAGAGGAGGTTTGGAAGATATGATCAGGTTGCTTAATTGCATTTTTAGTTGATGTTTCTCGCTCGCATATATACAGTTAATGAGTAATTAAGGAGATATTGCTTAATTTGCCTCCATTATATTTTGGCCAAGCATACCATATATATATGAAGCTTAATTATATTATGACTAATTTATATGCATGTAGAGGAACCATGATAAGCCTGGAAAAGTCAACTTGTGATTTTATGTTCTCGGTTTCATTTATTTATTTTGTTAGATAGTGCTTGTATTAGCACATGACTTTCAGTGCACAATCACACTACTTGATTTTAAGCATATATAGCTTAGTAAACTTTGCTATTTCAACATAGGGGCGTTGCTTTAGAAAATGATTTTTTTTTAATTTAAATAAACATGAAAGGACGTGTGTAAAGGTCGATGAATGGTGGTTCTTTTCTTGGTTAGAGCTGTACGTAGTCCAACAAAGTTAAACGTCATTCTATGTCGAAGCATATATAGAATGAGTGAGGATCATGCATATCGTTGCATGTCGAAGCATATATAGAATGAGTGAGGATCATGCATATCGTTGTATGTCGAAGCATATATAGAATGAGTGAGGATCGTGCATATCGTTGTAGCGTGGTTGTGGTGTTTTGGTAGTAGTTTTCAAAGGTAAACATGTGTTGCATATATAAAATCTTATAGAGATGCAATCGGGGTTATATATAATTGGAACGAGGTCCTCCCAAAAGCTTTGTTTAATTATAATGATTCCTAGACAACTTGACTAGCTCATTCCTAAAACAAACATGCAATTAAAATCGACCAAACAACTTAAACCTATGACAGAATGACAAGGAACCGAAATCGAGAGCCATTTTAATTCAAGACATTTATTGATTCCAAACCTAGAAAATATTAAAAACCAAAATAACATATTGGGGTCTCAAATGAAACTCGAGTACCATATTTCTAAAAGATATTGATGCTCTTGAGTCTCTTATTTAATCATGGTCTGGCCTCCTGGGAGTCCTTGACAACCCATGTTTTTAACTAGGTTCTTTGTGTGTCCATCATAAGCTTCCATTTTTGGAGATTTGGTTATGATATTGAGAGTGTGATAAAGGAGTTCATGATTTCAAATTCACATTGTTATATCCTTTTGTGAATTGCTACATAGATATTCCATAGTAGCATAGGTGTAGAGGCTTCGACTCACAATGGCCACTTCATTGTGTTTTGATGCTTAAGATGTAGAAATCTCCACGTCAAGGAATCTCCTAGTTCACTTAACCTTGTGTAGCTCCTCCGTATGCATGGGCAAATGTTTTAGCTGGAACATTGGACCAATGAATTGGCCACCTTTGAGTGAGATGGATCTAGAGATTTTATTTGATAAATAAGAATCCACTTGACCTAGTTAAAGACACGGTAATGCGTCTTGATGCCAAAGCTTCTTCAACCAACTAAAGCAAGGAATAGGGAAATATCGAGAATATTAAGGATTTTAGTGATCTTCCCATGACATTTTTCGACGTGAAAAAATGGTCTTATTTGATACGAAGTCCTTGGAGAGGGTTTGAGGCCATAAAGAGATTCCCGTAGAAGTCAAACATGACATGCCTTGAAAGAGTCAACAAACTTCGAAGGTTGATGCATGCATATCGTCTCTTGTAGATCCTCATGAAAAAAGGTGTTTTCCATCAAGCAAGGTTGAACTGGTTCTCGATATGTGCAACCCTTGTGCTTTTGTGGTCACGCTAACTGTCGGTTTTCCATGTTAAATGTCAGGGTTTTTGTTAAAGATTTAACGTGTGTACCTACTTGGAAAATTCGATGTATATATATATATGTGTGTGTGTGTGTGTATATATATATATATATATATATTAAAAGGGTGGATTGGTGTAGGTTGAGGGTTGGTAATTAATAGATAACAGTAACAAAAAATTAGGGTAGTGTTATGACATTGGAAGATTCTCAAAGGAATTATAAGATTTTTGAAAAGATAACTTCAAACAAAATTAAGGTAATGTCATAACTGAGAAGATTTTAAGCAATATTATAAAATACTTTAGAAAGATAACATTAACCGAAACCAAGTATAATTAGCCTAGCGAACAAAAAGAACATTATTAGCTTGGTATTTTTTTAGTATTGATAACTTTGGGATTCATATTATTATTTTATTGTTCTTGTGAGACTTGCATCATTCATTCGTTAGAATTTGAATTTTCATTAGAGATTGCATAAAAGGCTAAGTTGAAAATTTTAACATTATTTAGAATTTTAGATCATAGGCATGTTTTGTAAAACCCTAAATCATATACTTACACTTACGATGGAATCAGTTATGGAGGCTAAAGATAAAAATTTCCTATTTTGCTCGATGCACGTCTATCTAAAGTTTTGTTTATATTTTATTGACTAATCACTCATTTGATTTCCGTACTACTAAGAATCTATTTGGTGTGATACACAATTCAATGTTAAGAGTTTCTTTCGTGTGACGCACAATTCGATGAACCAAATGTAGTTGGTATTTAAACCTTAATATAAGAGTATATCTTCAACTTTGAAGATTTTATAATAATTGAAAATTCGTAACAAATTCGTCGATGTGATGAAATTTTCAATTACGATTTCTAAAATCCTTGATATGCATGATGTAAACATTCACAAGATGAACATATTTGGATTTTTATTATAAGCATGTTAAAAACTAGATTTTTGTGAATAAGTTATTTGTAGACTAAAAACGGGGAACGGTTGACGAAAATTGATAAAAAATTCATTTCAAGTCCAATTGTTAAGATAGAACTATAGACCATTTAAATAGAATCATAAGCAAGTTATCAAAAACATTTTTCAAGATACTCTCGAGTGTTGATGAATGAGAATTTGTCAAGTACCATTGAAATAGGTATATTTTTATTCAAAGCAAGCCATGGTTATTAATGCATAATAATTTTAACGATTGATTAGATAAGATATATGACGATGTTCTAAAATCTTATGGATAAGCCAACCCGACCCTACCCAGTAAATTCCACTTGAGAGTAGGGTATAAGGAGAGCGAGATGTACACAGACCTACCCAGTAAATTCCACTTGAGAGCAGGGTATAAGGAGAGCGAGATGTACACAGACCTGACCTCTACTACAAAAGACATGGCCTCTACTACAAAAGAGTATAGCGTAGGTTTTCGTGAAAACCTCCCGCTTATGCAAGAGTCTGAGCATACAAGTAGAGGGCATGAATACTATCTTATGGTGAACCCAACACGTGGAGAATAAGAATAATATGAGTGGATACATTGAGAACATGTGAAAAGGTATGACCGTAAACACATTTTTCTCCTAGACTGCCAATTCTCACCCCCCCTTTAACTTGTCCAACTCTTTTTTCCCAACTACGCTACCTATAGTTCTCATAGCTAGTCTGCTACACTCTTGTCCTCCATCTCCATGTACTACTACTAGTCTACTAGAGGTCATGTCTTCTTAAATGTCTAAGGTTGTCGTGCGCAACCTCAAGTGCTCATCCCACGTCCTTCAAGGCCTACCCGTCCTTCTCACCCCCTCGACCGTCACTCTTTCTACTCTCCTCAACGGTGCCATCATCAATCTCTTACAAATGTGCCTAAACTAGTCCAATCTTCGAACTCCAACCAAGAAACCTCAATCAGAATCTCGTCTAACCTAATCCAACCGCATGTTTACCTAAGCATCGTCATTTCTGCAACTGTCGACTTCCTCTTAACTGCCTTCCATGTGACCAAATACTCCGACCCAAACAACATAGCTCACTAGATGACTACTTTGTAGAATTTCCCCTTCAATTTAGTTGGACCTTGTCACATAACACCCATGTGGCAACTCTCCACTTGAGCTACCCTACTTTTATGTGATGCGTTGCGTTTTCCTCTCCCTCTCTTTGAATCATGAAACCTAGATACTTGAAACTGTCCTTTTAGGGTATCATTTCCCAATGTTATTTTCTACCCCCTCCAAAATCTTTTTACTATTTATGATTGTGAGATTGTTATTACCGAATTTTGTTTTTCAAGAGGTCGAACATTGTTGCCCAAATCTATTATATTCTAGACGAACGCAAGAATCTAAACTTTGAACATTCATATAAAAGGAACTTAAAATATTCAAACGTCTAATTGTGCACATAACCGTAAAGTTATTGATAACAAAGTTCTATGTGGTGTTTCAAAATTTTCTATTTTTAGCTTTATACTTTATGCTTTATGCTTTATGCTTTGCTTATAACTCTTGGGAAAACGTTTTATGCTTGGAAGCTTCAAAATATCACCTAGTAAAAAATAAAAAATTACCATTGGCATATGTTTTACACCGAGGTTGATAAAAGCTTTGTGTTGACGTTGGGTATAACTTGCATTTTACCCGGATGATCTCAAGCACCCGCAGAAAACGATATTTAAGTCTATTTTAGGTTTGATTCATCATAATCCTTTGGTATGTAATCCTATAGACCTCCGTCTTACTACAAATATCTGCTCGTAATTGCCTTCATGATTGTCCTGACAAATATACCTTTGATCTCTATGTTTCTTGGGGTTTCATGGGTTCATACGTTGCATCGATAGATGACCCTTTCATTCATTTTTGGTATTACATCTTAGTGTGATTGGAGACCCAAGACCTAGTGTGGAAAGGGTATCATAGGGGGCAAATGATGAATATTGCATCTGGGTGAGAACCTGAGGTTTATGAAAAACCCACTATGATGGTACAAAAGAAGATTCCTATGGTCAAGCTCCCAAAGCAATGCCATGTTTTGGTAACAAATAGCTCTGGGTTATGAGGACCACATTTTTCCATAGATAAAATGGCTCCATCAGCATAAAGCATCATGACATTTGTTTTCCAGACACATAGCATGCGCTTGTACTTGCTTTGTTCCTTCTTCCTGTTGATGCCATGATACCTTTACATGGAACTCGATAATAATGTGTATTCTACCTACCAGTCAGGTTAACAACGAGCTACTGACATTTGATTTTGTTAAATTTTGAAACAACATGATTAAGCTTCTCACCCGCTACCAAAGCTTTAAGAAGACAGAGGAACTTACCCGCATAAGCATACAAAAGGTATAAAAGGTCCAGCATCAGTTATCAATATCTGCACTGCATCCATGGCCCTGGATCAAGTGAATGCCACTATAAATTTGAAGCTGTAGAAACCAATATCTATGTCAAATTAGTTATAAGACGAATCCTGGACCTTCAATAAGGAAATTGTGGATTCTTCAAAAAGGGGCGACCAGCTGAGATCTTTCTATGTGAAACAAAACTAGTAAGCGTCATGCAGTCAGAGAAACATCAAACTTATACTAAAGGTGCTGATGTGCGCATCTAGATGTAACAAGTCGCCACATTCAGCAAGACAGCGGTTATGCATAATCTTGTTTGCTTGTTCAATGTAGAACACATTCTCATTTGTTTCCATCGCGCATATAGACATAAATATATATATGTATATATTTCTGGTTAAATATTCTACTTTACCCAATTATATATGACAATGACAACATAGAACATGTCTGGGAACTTGCAGCAGAAGTTTGATTCTGAACATGTGTGTACCGCTGATGAGCTGACACAGATGATCAAATGGTAAAAACACTATCCCACATGCCTCTCTTTACAAGGAAGTGGTATCATTTTCATGATTTTGATTGCTGTGCAGGCACCTCGAACAGAACAATATTCAACTGCTAGATATAACCGGTCTCAATCAGCTGGAGCAGCAATTGGATAGCCTTCTCCATCAAGTCAGAATCAGGAAGGTTAGCACACTGGTTGAAAAACTTAATTCATGTAGTAAACATGATGGTATTGATAAAGAGAACACAGAGGATATCCTAGAAGAGAAAAAAGAAGAGATTTTAAATGGTGAAATTTCTTTTGAGGTTAAAATACACCAGCTATTATTGCATCATATAAGGTCCCATCTCAAAGGTTGACAAATAAATAGCATCCAAGAGCTTGACATATAAGACGTTGATGGAAACAGCCAAGACTGCAATCTAGTAATTGTTATAGCTAGGAAATGTTTACGTATGTGTGTATGTTGCATCTCAGAAATTGATGAAAACAGCCGAGACTGCAATCTTGTAATCTTAATAGCTAGGAAATGTTAGTATATGTTATCTCAAAGGCGAGACGTATAATGTTGGATATCAGATGTCTATGAAAACAACAGAAATTGCAATGTTGTAAAACTATGTGTTATGTGTGTATATTTGCGTTTCAAAATATAACTTCGCATCTCTGAGGTTGATGATAACAGCCAATGCTGCAATGTTGTAACTTTTATACCCAAAAAAATGTTGTATGTGTGTTTGATGACTGGTATTTATGGTTTTGTGCAGACACAGAAAATGATGGGAGTTCTGGAGGCCCTACAAGAGGAGGTGAGTTCACTAATTCTGTAGGCCATGTACATTTTTAAAGGCCCCAAGTGCCCTTTTTAATGGGCCGTGTATATTGTAGTCAGTTTAGCAGACTAGTTTATTAGCTAGGTTATCATCTAACAAGCTTATCAGGTAGTTTCCCAAATATAGCCTTGGAATGTAACTGTAGTTGCCTATATACTGAAATATGGTTTCAAGCTCGTATCTTTAAATAATTCAACACATTTTATAGTTTTGTTCCATCATTTTCTTGAGGCAGGCTGCCATCTGATGTTGAGCTGAGAGACCACATACTAGACCTTGAATGCAATGATATGCTAAACCTTCAGCTTTGTTGTCATTTACTGCTTCCATGCCTTCGGTATTCACGATTCATAATGCCATCCTAGTACTCATCCACATGAAATGTTCAGCAAATTAGTCATGTAGAAACCTTTGGTTTAAAGTATTTGCAGACTTGATTAAAGTCAACTTTCTTGATAAATATTTGGCACCTCTTTACCGTTGTAGCTGTATTGACAAAGACTTTTCTATGCTTGTTAAAAAATTGATGCATTGAGGCTAAGCAATTCATCAACTAAGAAACTTCCATATCGAATTTGTCCCTGTACGCCATGGAAATCAACCTAAACAGATAGCTTATTGAAGTTGAAATCTAACCTCAATAATTATACGCACAAATAATTTCTACAGGTCAGTTCTAACACTAAATTCCCTGCATCATATGAAATGATTCACACTCTTTTCCCACTGACTTGAGGTTATCCCTGTTGTTCAAAAGTTGGTACCTAAGACATTTGTGTTACTCTGCTCATACTTGGTCCTTTGGTCCTCACGAGTTGGCAACTGGAATCTGTTACTTTACCTAAATCCGACTCCCACTTCAATATATAGCAGTTAGGCCATTTCCTCAATCTTTAGGGCCTTCTTCGAATTGTATACTCAGACATCAATCAAACTGAATGTCGAAATCCCACTAATAACTGCTAGTCTCTTCCAATTCTTTGAGCTGTTGTGTAAACTGTGACTAATGGTGTGTGTGTGTGTGTGTGTGTGTGTTTGCTTGAACAGGAAATGCAACTGAAGAAAGAAAAAGAGTTTATGATGGAGGAGGTAAAACCGAATGCAAGGAATCACATACATGTTGACTTTTGTAATGAACTTTACAGACAACAGTTTCCAATGCGTTTCTGTTTTGGGTGGCTACAGATTATGGCAGCAACGTCGGATGGTGGGATCAACGATGACTCTGGTGATCCCTCACAGCCACCACAGCTTCCGGTGATGGACGCTCAGATTTTCTGGTGATGGGTGTTTTTGAAAAGCAATTCCCCAATCCTGTTCCTGTGCAGGCGGGCTAGGTGCTGTTTTTATATGTGACAATAGTAGACATATTCACCCTCGTATGGTGCCGTGTGTAATAAGTTATTCCCTCGCTGTTTATACATTTCTAGCAGCGAACTGTTGTGTTCTTTTTACCCCCACGATTTCCCTAAAATCGATGAATAACTTGTCATGTAAAATATCCGTATGTATGCGAGTATGTGCTTGTGTGAACCATATAACCTAACATGTTTCCAGCTGCATATCAACAAAATGTGCATCTAGTCGATATATTATCTATCATTTGATTAACAGCTTGGATTTTCTATTTTTGTACTTGTAAGTAGTTAGATTATGGATTAATAAGAGCCTATTTGTTTTTACCAAATACAATAGAGAAGAAGCATACGACTACTCCATGTGTATTTGTGATTAAGGACATCTCTAGTCTACTAGCCAATTAAATTGTTCTTTTTTTTATCAAACAGTTAGTTCTTTTCTTGGACCTGAATCAAACTGAATAGCAATGGTTGCTTAATAATAGACAAGATGGATATACACAAAAGGAGGATTAGTGGGACCACACGTGTCTAGAATACCAGGTGCTGTTTTTTTCATGTTCTTTTTTGCTCTACTACTTTTTAGAACCTTCTTTTGTGGGGTATGATTTCAACATCAATAATATATATATATATATAAACCAAAAATTATATTAGAAAGAAAGAAGTAATAAACAGTCATTGTAAGAAGCAAAAAACTTCCAAAAATCTAGATTTTTCAAACCCGGTAAGCTCTAAGGAGGATCCCAAACCCCACAAGGTTCTAGCCTACATGCCTTGCAATTAGAGGCAGGGGTGTTTTATGTTAAAAAGTCAATTTTTTTGCCTCAGAAAACAAACAACTATCAAAGGAATCGCCAATAAGCATGATCACAAGTTGCAAGTATTAAATCAATCATCAACAAATATTAAACACCTTTCATATATAAAAGAGCAGACAAAATGGAAGGATTGGATCGGTCCTAATTAAGTTTTTGTAAGCAAACCTAGAACCAATGGCAATGGCAATGGCAATGGATTTGATTAGAAGTGGCCTGCGTTTGCATATTCACAACACTGCCTTTTCTAAGACCATACTTGAATGAATAACCACCGATTGCAACCTGAAATGGAATTGCATGGGGAGGAGTTTAATTGTAGACATGAATACACAGAAAGCATACCCTGAAACATCATAACTGAATCCAGTTGTTGATGCAAAAGGGCATTTCAATGGAAACACCAACCAACGAAATCAAGGTGTTGTTAACAATATATGGAATTCAAAAAAGAAAGACATTAACGAAATGAAACATGCACCTGATTCCGATCTGCACAGGATTCCATTCCATTCCAGTCAGTCAGTACCTGATGGCTGATTGATTCAATCAACTACTTCTTCCTTGTTAAAACCCCAACCGGAATGGTGCCATAGGTCCTGCGTTCGTCGTGATGTAAAGCTTCGTGTTTCTATACTCCCGCCACGCGTCCCCTGATTCAGCTTGTTCCCTAATTAACCCAACTCTTCTTCTATGTTGTCACTTATTCAAATTTGAAAGAATATTTGAAAGAGGAATGAATAGGTTGGTTGGATGATATACAAGAGGAAAGGGCATTTGAAAGAATATTCAAAGTTTTCCAATTTTGATTGGTCCACTCATATAATTTTTAGTAATTTGTTATTATTTTTAATTTTAAGGACATATTTATCAATTTGCGTTTGATGGTTTCATTTTGGATACTTATTTATTAGATTTATAGTAAATTACGGATTTGGTCCCTATGGTTTGGTGGTTTTTATGGATTTCGTCCCTGTGCTTCATTAATTACGAAAATGGTCCCAGTGGTTTGCACTTTCGTTTTTTTTTGTCCCTAAACTTCTATACCCCTGACGGCCATCTAACTAGTCTGTTGGGCAAAATCGTCAATTCCATGATATTCATCCGTAGTACAATTAACACGTAAAAGTCGCCCGTACTTCTGTATTCGATCTGAATACGGGGTAGCTCATCCTGCAGCACACGGATAATTGTAGTGGATAAAATGTGGTACAATAGTAGGGAACGGGTATCCTTTTGTCATATCTAATTTCACATAATGGTTACCATTAACGTACCCAATTGTAAAAGTAACATGTTGATACCACGAGACGAATACAATGATATAATTTATAAAAAGAAAAGAAATATATATATATATATATATATATATATATATATATATAAAACAAAAAAGAATAACTATATATATATATTTCTATATTTCTAATATATATATATATAACAAAAAAATAACAATATATACATATAAACAAAAAGAATAACAATATATATATATATATTTCTATATTTCTAATACGGGGGAGACTATTTGCAACAAAATAGTGTCATTTACATCAAATTTAGTGTTTAGTGTAAGATTTAGTGACCCAATTGGAGATGGTCTAATGGAACATTTTAGCATAATGAGATATAGGGACCAAAATCAAGAAAAACTACAAACCATATGGATTAAATCCGTAATTTATTATTTCTTGTAGTTACAAGTTGTTCAAAATGGTTGAAAGTTGAAAAGATCATAGCAGAAAAGGACGTGTACAAATTTAGCTGGTTTTGAAGATAGGGGACATGTTTGTCCATATTTGGAATTTTACTCTCCATCAATTATTGACCATTTTTGTAGAAAAAATATTATTACTATTTATTGGATGGGAGAAGGGAATGAAGTCAAAAGAACAAATATAATAAATCTAAAATAGAAGAGGTACAATTTTAATTCATATTATTATACAAGATATATATGATCACTGTACAAAAACACCATCTACTAAAAAATATGAATACCACCAAGGATAATTTACTCAATCAAATGAAAATTATTTTAAGATCAATCATGAAAGGGACATTTGACTAACATAAAGAAAAACATATTTTACAAAGTTATAATAAAATCAAAAGTTACAAGTTTATAAAATAAAATAAAATCAAAAGTTACAAATTTTATAAATTTATAAAATCAAAACATATATAAAATAAGATCAACCATGGAATGGACATTTGACTAACATAAAGAAAAATATATTTTACAAATTTATAATAAAATCAAAAGTTACAAATTTATAAAATCAAATCAAATCAAAAGTTACAAATTTTATAAATTTATAAAATCAAATCAAATCAAAAGTTACAAATTTTATAAATTTATAAAATCAAAACATTATATATATATAAACAAAATATATATATATATATATGCTAAGGGGACCAAAAAGGGGTGTTGAATGCATTGTTTTTTGTGCCAAAATAATTGGCACAAAAAACAATGCATTCAACACCATCATTTTTGGTGCAATTAGCAATCGGAGGAGGCTAATGGCACAAAAAAAAAGGCTAAATGCACCAAAAAAGTACAAAAAAGGAGGGTGATGATTACATTGTTTTCATAACCAATCATTTTTTGATTTAAATATATATATAATATATATATATATTATTTGATATATAGGGAAAGGTTCAATAGAGAAGTGCAAATATTTAGAGAAGTAGAGAAGTAAAAAAACACGGGTCCGTTCATATATGAACGTTCATATATAAACAGTCATATATGAACGTTCATATAACAGTCATATATGAACATTCATATATGAACGTTCATATATAAACAGTCATATATGACTGTTTATATATGAACGTTCATATATGAACGGACCCGTGTTTTTTTACTTCTCTACTTCTCTAAATATTTGCACTTCTCTATTGAACATAAGGCTTGATATATATATATATATATATATATATATTATTCTTTTTGTTTATATATATAGGGGTGTCAATTATATAATTATAAAAATAAAACATAAATATTGCGATTTAACATATAAATAGAACATAAAATAATCTATATTACATTCGATTATTCTAAAATAACATTATCCGTAATACAATTAACACGTATAAGTTACTAGTACTTCTGTATTCGATCTGAATACGGGGTAGCCCATCCTGCAGCACACGGATAACGAAAGTGGATAAAATGTTGAGTTATAGTAGGGAACGGGTATCCTTCTGCCATATCTAATTTCACATATTGGTTACCATTAACGTACCCAATTGTAAAAGCAACATGTTGATATCACGCTGGCGGAGTGGACCTAAGCGGCAAGTACGTCACACAGCCAGCCATATTTATAACGTGTAATATCACATTATACTTTGAAGCAATCAAGACACCTATTTCAGGCATTGTCATCCAGTGTTCAACCGGTGCACCTCCATCTGATTGAAAGAAGTTTAAAGTGTTGTAAACAATATTCCAATATTGACCTCCAAAAGCGTTCCAGTATTCTGTCTTGTGTGTATCTAACTCTTCCATCAAGTTAGATCGAATTGTGGGCCATGCATCTTCATGAAGACCCAGACAGACAGCTATTGCTCGGAATCCACAATTTCCATCACCTCTCACATCATGTACATGCGTAATGTAAGGGTGAAACATCTTTGGAAATTGATTAATGTATGGATGTACATTATAGTTTTTGCCCATGAAAGAACTGTGTCTCGGTGGTTCCTGGTAACTCATTTTTTCCAAGTCAACAAATGTTGACGCGTTCGAACTACTACGTCTAAGGGGTCTTTCACTTGTAAAAGACGGGTCAACATGAGTTGCAACAGACAGATCAACATGAGTTGCAAATGAGGGATCAACATGAGTTTTTCTGAAAAGCTTATCCTTCAACGAGGGCCGTCCACGAGTAGTCTTGTTAACAACAGGTTCACGAACCCATGTTTTTTATGCACTGGCTATCTCTTTTATCTTCCTCAGAAAACTGAACTTACCAGATCTCGATTGCTTGTTAAATTCCTCAGGAAACATTTGGACTTCAGCTTCACAACCTACGTCATCATCTTGTAAAGATTGGCACAGTGATAAATCAAGCGTCGTCCAAAATACATCAATTGAATCAATTGGGATAGGATGACCTTTGTTCAAGTATTGCATTTGTTCGTGCGCACATGACAACCCATAACTTGTACGTAGTAGACAACTACAATTTTCAGAAAATAAGCCTGTTGGACAACCTAAGGGGGGGAAGGTTGTATTTAAAATCTTTTACTTTCAAAAATTCTTTTACAAATAAATACAGTACTGAAACAGTATAAATAAATCAGAGTATACAAACAATAAAGAAGAGTGTAAATATAAACAAATACACAGAGATTATATAAATAAATATAAATGCAAAGCAGTTTATATAAACAGATATAATAAAGCACAGCGGAATAAATAAAGAGATAAGGGATAGAGATACTTGACACAGAGATTTACTGATTTACCACCAACTGTGATAAACCAGCAGCCGAGACACTTCTCGACACGATCCAATAAATGTATTCTTTACGGTAGAAATACAAACCAAGTACAAAGGTATTTGTAATAGTTTCTCAAGCCTCTGCTATGAGAAGTACAGGATCACACACCCGTTATTCAAATGCTTACAAGAGGAGTATAACTCACAATGGGTAATCACTCTTGTATAATATCTCACACTTGGATATTTTATAAAAAAGTTTTATAAAATATATATTATAAATAGATGAGAGAGCTGAGAGGTGGTTGCAGCTTGTTGTTACTGTTCTTGTGTTCTGAGGTCTGCAATTCTTCATCACCAACAGCTTCTTTATATATCAGCATCTCCAACGGCATTGTGCATCCGCGGTATACCGCCAAAAGCATGCGGTATACCGCCGTCAGAAAAGGTGACTGACACACCAACGGCTACATGCAAAGTTGACAGGAATTACGTACCCGCGGTATACCGGCTGGGTCTCGCGGTATACCGCCGTCAGGAAAAGGTTCTTTCAACCAATCAGAAATGCACACGACCTGCCGCGGTATACCGGCTGAACACCCGCGGTATACCGGCAAAAGTGTACCCGCGGTATACCGGCTGTATCGCCGCGGTATACCGCCGTCAGAAAAGACAGCTTCCAGGACTGCAACCAAATCTTGCTGAATCTTCTCAAAACCTTATTAAAAATAATTGTTGGGTTTTTAGAAATATCCAAGTGGTATATTATTTTAGGGTGTTTATCATTATTAGTTATAAACAATAATGACGACGTAAACACTTCCGTCTTGAACCCTTCAGATTAAATCTTCGTGTTCTTCAACAACTGCACACTTGGATTAAATTGTTAGATAAACAATAATGCGGTGTGTTTGTAATCATCAAAATAAATATATATAAATATATAGAGATGTGGTACACTTGCACCAACAATCTCCCCCTTTTTGTATATGTTTATATTTTGATCTTTGGGCAGGGCTTTTAATCTCTGTGTATTTGTTTATATTTACACTCTTCTTTATTGTTTGTATACTCTGATTTATTTATACTGTTTCAGTACTGTATTTATTTGTAAAAGAATTTTTGAAAGTAAAAGATTTTAAATACAACCTTCCCCCCCTTAGGTTGTCCAACATTTGGTATCAGAGCAGGGCTTTCAAAAATCGTCTATTTAATTTTTTAAAATCCGTTTTTGTTATGGCTCAACAAAATGCTTGGTTTTCTAAATCTCTTCTTATTGATTTCGAAAATTTTGATCTTTGGGCAAATTCTTTTGAACGTTATGTTCGTGGGATAAATCAAAAAATTTGGGATATTATTATTAAAGGAAATTTCAAACCCACAAAATTTCAAAACAACAAAGTTGTTGAAAAACCTAGCTCGGAATGGTCCGACGAAGATGAGGCTAATTATTGTTTAAATTATGAAGCCAAAAATTTTCTCTTTTCGGTTCTTACTAACGATGATATTAAGCGTGTTTATCTCTTTGAAACTGCTCGTGATATTTGGGAGAACTTGAACATCACCTATGGTGAAAACTCAAAAGAAAAGAGAGACGAAACCCGAGATCAAAGAAATGAAGAAACTTGTCTCATCGTCGACTGCGAGAAAGAGGTATGTACTTCATACTCAAGTTATTCTAGTTGTAGTGATAACGATGATGATATTGATATGTTAAATGTCTCTTTTCAAAAATTGATTGTTCTCGTAAATAGTTATAAAAATGAGAATGCTAAATTAAAAGAAGAATTATTATTATGTCAAAATGAGTTGAATAATTGTAAACAAACCATTGCATGTGATAATAAAATCAAAAATGAGTTAAATGATAAAGTTATCACTTTAGAAAAGAAAGCATGCGAAAATATTATTTGCAAATCATGTGATGCTCTAAATAAAGAAATTGCATGCTTAAATAAAAAGTCACATAAAAATGACATATGTGGAAAATGTGATATTCTCATAAATGATAATGCTTGTTTAAAAGCTAAATGCGATTTATATGAAAAAGATAATATGTTAGCTAAAGCATTTCAAAATAGCAATGATAAAGTGTTAAAAATGCTAAATATGTCTAATCACATTAATTGTAGAAAAGGCATTGGTACCGATACATGTGTTGATAAATGTTCGTGTAAACCCATTAAAAGATTTTTTGCATCTCCTAAAGTTGAAACGAGAAAACCCTATGTGCAAAAACCCCCATATATGTCAAAAATGAAAAATGTGAATTATGGGAGGAAACCGTATGCTCGTATGTATAATAGTAATTTTTCTAGACCTAATGCGAATATAAATGCTTCATTTTATGTGTATGATAAATACAATCGCAAAATTAAAATGGTTAGAAAATGGATTCCGAAAGGAATGTTTAATGTTGATAATCCCGGTGGGATGCGTTTGTGGTTTTAAACCATTTATATGGCTTTGTATGTTTGTCGTGTTTGTTTTATGTCGACAACATATTTTTTTTTTTGCAGTTTATGTTTTATACTAACTGTTAAAAGGACCCATAAGAAAAGGGTACCACGAAATATTTTCTTTGCCTTTTGTAGGTGTTTCCTGGCGAGGATATAATACGTGCTTCCTGGCGAGGATATAATACGTGCTTCCTGGCGAGGATATAATACGTGCTTCCTGGCGAGGTTATAATACGTGGTTACCTGACGAGGTCATAATACGTGGTGATTTTTTTTATCACATATAAATTAACCGAATATTGAAGCCTTAAGATCCGTTTTGGTGCAAGTGTTTCGTATTGGTTTGTATATCTTTGTCTCTATTGCTTTTTGCATTTTATTTTATCCCTCAAATTTTATAAAATCAAATTGATATCGTTATTAATTTGAGGGGGAGCGTTTTAGCTCTTTTACCCATGAGTTTATGCTACCTCAATTATATGCATATTTTGAGGGGGAGCATCTCTCGAGGGGAAGCATACCGTCTTTCTTGACCCTTTTTGTTTCGACAAACGGGGGAGAGAAACCGCATATGCTCTTGCTTAGCGGTTGTGTTTGTCATCATCAAAATAAATATATATAAATATATAGAGATGTGGTACACTTGCACCAACAAAGCCAACAGATTGAGCTCGCTCATACTCTTGGAATATTATGTTTAATGCATAATGTGAAACGAAACCACACAATAAACGTATCGAAGAGACGATTATAATGATGTAACTTGTTAAAATTAAAACGTATTTTTAACGTATTTTAGTTAATAAACGATTATATGTGTTAAATGTAAAATTTAAATTATGAAAGTAAAAGGTATAAAGTAAAGTAAGTAAATAAGTATAAGGGTTGAAAATGTAAATATCAAATCAAAATCACAATCTAGAGCCTATAAAGGCCTAGCTATGTAAGCTATGTATCACAGATGTTTGTAGTTTCTTGACTCGGTCTTACTTTATACATGAAAAGAAATAAAAAAGAATGATTATAATATGAACGATGCTTATAGGAGTCTAGCAGGTTTTAAATACAAGTAATATTATTCATATAAATCAATTAAATAAGATGTTTTGGAAATATTGAAGATTCATTTATTATAACTAGAAGTCTACTCGCGCAATGCAGCGTTATATATCTTGATTTTAACTTTCTAATTTATTTTAATGTGTGGTTTTGAGAAAACGGTCAATTTTTTTTTATAATTTTGTTTAAAAAATGACGTTTTTGAGAAGTTCATTGATTTGAGGATTTGAAAGTGGGTAAAGATAATGATTAATTAATAAGAGTCCACGATTTAAGAATTTGAAGGTTGTTAGAGATAAGTATTAATCAAATAATTAGCATTAAAAGCGGTACATAAAACTTCATTAGTTGTTTTTGAATCCCTCTGTGGCTCTCATACCACGTACCAACCAAGTTTAAATAGTTGGTACGATATACCAACCAATTAGGTCGGTACAAACTAAATAGTTGGTTTGTCTCGGTATGAAATTGACACTCATATATATATAAACAAAAAGAATAATAATAATATATATTTCTATATTTCTAATATATATATATAACAAATAAATAATATAGAGTCAGGTTCAGGGGAAAACCCTAAATAACTGGAAAACCAGAAAACCACAAAAATACGGAGAAAAAAGTATATCAATATGGATGTCAAATTAACGAGAAAAATATGATCGTTTATTTGGTGCAATTTATTTCATTCGAATTTTGTTCATTTTCGTATTTTTTCGAATAAAAAACAAGGGGGTGAGGTTTTTTAATTTAGATAATATTGTTGTAACCGCCTGTCTAATCACATCCATCAGATCATGTAATCCAACGGTTAATAAAGTATTTTTTAGTTTTCCATTTATTTGAGGTTTTCCCCTGAACCTCCCTCAAATAATATATATATATATTTAAATCAAAAAATATTGTTTATGAAAACAATGCAATCTCTTTTGGTGCCACTAGCACCTTTTTGGTGCAAATAGCACACCCCTTAGCACTCCCCTTTATGTAAATCAATATAAATGTGTTGGGTTTTCATCTCACCTCAGGTTAATGTTTTTCATCACCATTTTAAACTTTTAGGGTTAAAACAAATTTTTTCAGAACCATCAATCTTATAATTAAAAACTCATTTTGGTTATAGCTTGAGATTTTATTATTGTTTTAAAGATAAAATAGTACTTAAGATTCATGCAAGAGTCAATAATATTTGAAAAAACAAGGTATATATATAGGTTGTAACATCTCTTATGGTTGGTAATTTTTATCAAAAGATACGAGTTCTCTTACTTAATAACAAGAAACTTATCATTTTAAATACAAATATATAATTCATATGGATGGAATAACAAAAAGTCAATGAATGACAGATAATATATCAAGGTTTTCAAGAAGTAATTTTCAACTTTGATACTAGGTAAAAAAAAATCTTAAAAAACTATAAACAATACTATTTTATGAACGACCAACTAAACTTTTATATATTTTCCTTTTTAATTTAATTAATTAATATTTATGGATCCGAATTTTCTTAGATCTTATTAAATAGTAAAAAAATTATGTATCTTTTATTTACTATTCTTTTTACTACTATTATATACTTAAAATAAATTGGTCCCTATTCTTGATGGGCTGCATAAGAGCATTTTCAATACAAGGTATTTATAAGCAAAAAATGGTGTGTCTAGTAGGACTTATCATTGTGAAAAGTTTTTATAAGCCCTTTGAGTTCTTATTTAAGAACCTTGGTTCTTATCATGAAGTTTGTGTAAAATGTCAATGTCCTCATTTTTATTGGTACTTAATTTTAATATTTGATATTTATTTATAAATATAAAATAATTATTGATGTAGACAAATATATAAGACCCATAAAAATAAAGTTTTTATAAGAACTATCATTATAAACGTTTATATGAATTTTTAAATTAATAAGATAGAAATGAGATGAAATCAAAAAAAAAATACCAAAAAATATTTCTTATAAGGCCATCCGTAGCGGAGCGGGTACCATGGCCGGGTTCAGCTGAGGTGGCATGCGGGTAGGGGAGGGTAGCATCGGGTTGGCGCTACGGGGTTAATCGGGTAGGGGGCGGGTAGGGTTGAGCGGGTTGGAGTGGGTTCATGAACCCGAGGAACCCGAGCACTACACAGTGTTGTTTTACTTTTTTTTTAATGTTTTTAGGGGTATCGGATAGCATTGGGTTCATTGGGTACTGGTACTCCACTTTTAGGTAAGAAAGGTAGGAAAGAGAAAAACTGATGTGTCGCTAAGATGACAAGTGGGTTCATTGGATACGAGTACTCATGGTCTAAAAACCTTCATTAGAGATGGTCTAAAGACATTTATGTCAACTATCGTTATAGTGAAAATTCAATTAAAAAAAGTATTAAAAGATGAATTATGTGATGAAAATCAGTATGCATTTTCATAACACCTGGGGTTTTTGTCGATTGTGATCGTCTCTTACAGATTTCGATGCGCCGAAGTTGGAGTTGCAGACGTCAGAGCTTATCCTCTTGTTCTCGATTTTCCAACAATGTCTGTCTGTGTTTTACCTCAATCATCTTATCTTCTCTCTACCCCCATCTCCATGATAATTTCTTCTTCATGCTCATGTTGTTCTTCATCATCATCATCATCATCATCAACACAAGAAGATGAGAGACCAAGATGATCACACTCGTGTTCTCTACCAGCTCTGTTCTATGATCATCAACATCCTTGGTTCACCTCCTCTCCCTATTCCATTCCCTTTCCCCACTGCCTTCATCCGCCGCACCCTACCTTCCCCGTCGACCTCCACTTCGCCACGGTCATCACAACTGTCTCCCACTGCTTTCGCTGCAGTATTTATCGGGATCTCCTTCGTCTTGATGCTCTTTGGATCCGCGATTTTCGTCATCGGATTCATGTTGATGCCTTGCGTGATTGCTTTGGTAATGTTGTTCTACTTGGCCGCGATCGTTTCTAATTTGTGCTACTTAGCTGGAGTCGTTCTCTGTCCGTCCACGAGGATTGTTTCAGGTTTGGAAAATTTTAACCATTCGTTTACTTTTCAAATTTACTCTTCTGTTCTTCTATTTTGTTTATTCCTTCATGGCGCGCCTTCAATTAACCAGTCGTAGGATGACATACTTAATTTTGTGTATTCGATTTGCTCATTAGTGCTAAATTTTATGAATACCTGATGACGTTCATACTTAAAAGTAGGTTCGTGTAGCTTGAATATCACATGAAATTTTGTCTCACCAATTGCTCTATTCAGACATTGTAGATCTCAGGAATTAAGGTAAGGAATTTCAAACTGGTTAATTAATGGTTTCTTCATGCTTGCCAATTTTGAGCATAAGTATTGATCCAATTGCTCTATGAATCTCAGACATTGTAGCTTTAAGAATTTAGGTAATGAATTTCAAACTGGTTATCTTGATGCTTGCTGATTTTTAGCCTAAGTATTGAGTTTGCTGCGTAAATCGCATCTAATCATCATGAAGCAGATGACACACTATGTGTGAGGTTTCCAATCATCAAACCTTACTAACATAAGTGACTGCTGAGTTAACTCGTGTGGAGTGATTGTTGTAATTGGTCTTGGTTGGCTTAATTTATCAGACCTATTTTTTCCTAAGGCCAAGCTAAACACAGGATATTAACACATTTTTTATGGTTCATTATGCAAGCATGGACACCATCATGAAGCCGAGGACATTGAGTAACAAGTCTGGAGATAGCACACTAATTAAGTAGCAGTTAGAACTTATAACTGTGTTGATTCAAATAAGAAAGGAGCATACATGGAAGATATGTAGCATTTTGCACGGCATGATACATTATCGCAATTTGGAATGGTCTAAGAAGAGCCCTTTTTCGATTCGAACTATGAGGACACGTGTAATTTATTTTGGTTCTCTTCTAACCCGTGTTTCTTCGACATGTAGGGAAGGGAAAATTCATATCTGGTTTGTTCAAACGTTCAATTGCGAGAAAATAACTATACATATATGTTTGTTAGGCTGAAATTTTAGAGCAGTATTTGATAGGCGAAGCACCGTGTGAGGAGTTGAGGTTAACGTGAGAAGCCTGTGAAGTGGATCTGAACCGTTGATCACTTTTAATCAAATGCCCTCCCATGAATTGCGGCTTAGAAGGGAATTGATATGGTGCATTTAACCTCAACTTGTCACCGGAACCCAACCCGTATTTGATAAACATACAAATCCATGTTTGTAGATTTAGACATTTAGTATCACAAATCTATATATGTATATTCCGAGGAACCATAAGACAATCGGAAAAGGAAACACTTTTAACAGTTTGACAAGACCAGAAGGTTGAATAACATGAAGAAATATAATACAATATCTGTTTGCCTCAACAAGAAGCTGAATTGATGTGGAGGTGTATAAGAAAGAGCTAGCCTATATATGTTGATGCTGATACCAACTGCAATGAGTAAGATGGTGATAAGTCCAAAGAAGATGATTGTGTGGACACAGATGGAAACCCCGCCAGAGGCGGACCCAGGAATTTTTTCTTACGGTGGCACCTTTGACGAACCTAAAAATTTTCCACTTCGTCCGATGTTGTTTTAGCCTAATTCCACTGCTTTGAGGATTTTTTTTAATTTTTTTCTCGATTTCGAGAGAACTTTTCGGGGTTTTTCAGTTGATTTTAAGAGTTTTTTTGGGATTTTTGGTTGATTTTAAGAGTTTTTTTGATACGGTTGCACCATTTAAAACGATACGGTTGCACTCTTCATACAGGTACAAAATTTTACCCTTCGCCGGACAAACGATACGGTGGCACGTGCCACCGTATGCTCTACTCTAGGTCCGCCTCTGAACCCCGCTGGTCTGCATGTTGTTAAACTCAACAGCTCGGCCCTTACCCGGAAGCTGAAACAACAAACCGGGTGTGAGCAGAACAAAGAGCAACACCCCTATTAGAACTGGTGCCCAATCTGCCATTTCTCTTGTTACCACGGTTAGTCTCTTTCTTTTTCCGTGTCTAGATTTAAGCAAAATCATGTATATGATGCAGAAGATATAGCAAAAGAATCATTAGCTAGGTGACAAAGGGCATATACAAACTTCGCCTGTGAAGCATTGCATTGTATACGTCGTTCTTCTAACTAACGTTTTGTGTGACGATGACGATGCAAAATGGCATGGGATATTTAGATTATAACTACTGTTTTTCATTCCTGAGTGGAGACAATTGTGCATATTTAATACTCAACATCGGGAGCTTGCTTTCACTACTTGGTCTAATTTGTCAGCTTCCCAGCATACTAAAGTATATTTTAGAGTAAATTACATGATTGGTCCCTATAGTTTACACAAAATTGCACTGTGCGTCCCTATTTTGAAATAATTATGGAAAACGTCTCCGTGGTTTACATTTTCTCACGCCTTTACCACTACCCAATGAACCCACTTGCCACCTCATATTTTTTAATTCTTTTATTTATACATTTAATTATTTAACAAAATAAAAATATTTATATATTTTTTAATAAATAAAAATAAGATAAATAATAAAAATAAAAATCCATATCATTCATTAAAAAATTATAAATTATAAAATAAATTACAAAATTACAAAATATTAAAAATCTACTCGTCGTCGTTGTTGGGAACTTGGATACGCCAAATATGTTCGACCAAATCCGACAGAAGGTTATTATGAGTGTCCCGGTTTTTGACTTCTCGAACATTTGCCGCGCGTTGTTCCTCATTGATTTGTGTTTCGATATCATCCGTGAAAAGGTCGTTTTCATCGCCACCACAAATGGCATGGTCTTCGTCTTCGAGTATCATATTGTGTAATATGACACAAACGTACATAATGTTTCCAATCTTGTCGGATGCCATCCGCGTGCCGGGTTATGAAGTATATGCCAACGTTGTTTAAGCACGCCAAAAGCTCGTTCAACATCTTTACGTGCCGATTCTTGCGCGGACTTGAACTTTTGTCGTTTAGGGTCATGTGGGCACGTAAATGATTTTACGAAAGTAGCTCATTCCGGATATATCCCATCCGCTAGATAATATCCGTGGTTGTAGGTGACTTCATTCACCTCAAAAGGGCACTCGGGTGCTTTTCCATCATATAGATCGTTGAAGATGGGCGACTGATTGAGAACATTGATGTCGTTGTTGGAACCGGCAACACCAAAGTATGCGTGCCAGATCCATAGATCATGGGAGGCCACTGCTTCTAGCATGATTGTCGGGTGCTCATGATCACCTCTCATGAATTGACCTCGCCATGCTACCGGACAATTTGCCCACGCCCAATGAGTACAATCTATGCTGCCGAGCATGCCGAAAAATCCGTGTTTAGCTTCATGCACGGTGTACAACTTCTGAATATCAACATAAGTAGGCTTGCGTAAATATTTTTTACCATAGAGTTCAATAATACCTGTGCAGAATTTGTACAGACAATCTCGTGACGTTTTGTCTCCCATCCTCAAGTACTCGTCAAGTGAGTCGGCAGCTACTCCATACGCCAATTGCCGAATAGCGGAAGTACACTTTTGTATCGGAGAAAAACCTTGTTTGTTTCTGGCGTCCACCCGAAGTGTAAAATACGGATACTCTCCTTCTAAATCTTCAACTATTCGTTCGAATAGTTGCCTGCTCATCCTGAACCGCCGTCTAAACATATCCGGTGTATAAACCGGGTTGTTGCCAAAGTAGTCCCGCAAAAGCCGCTCGTTTGCAGCTACCCGACCTATTTCTATGTTCCCGGCCCTCGGTTCTCTTCTTGACGATGAGGCGGTGCTACCATAAATTAATTTTGCAGCTTCTAGAACCAACCCTACAAAAATTTCCCTTTGATGATGCAAGTACTCGTCGGTGTCTATGGATGATGATGATGTGGTCGATGAAGCGGGTTGTGGCGAATCCATATTGTCTAAAATTGAAGAAATAAATGGAAGAAAGTATAGAGAATGAAAGAAAGTATAGAGTTGTTTGATGTGAAAAAATGAAGATGATAGAGGTTAATATATATAGTGTGTATAATTTGAAAAAAATAAAAAAATAAATTAATAATATAGCCGTTGGTAAACGGTATTATTTAAAAAATATAAAAAAATTAAACCACAACGGGTTGATCGGGTTGGTGAACCCGGTAGCCTTCCCGCTACCTACCCGATTGCTACCCAACGAACCCGATGCCACGATGGACCGAGCCCGAGCCCGTACCCGATGGCGGTACGGGTGGTCTTATGCTGGCAAGGTACCATGGCTATAGTTCTCTTTATGACTTTGGTATGATGTGTTATTCTACTTGCAGGTTATCAAGATCCACCAGCAAAGCAAACAGGATATGGCACTTAGTAAGCAATCTAGCTTTACACCTACATCAAGTGCTTGCTTTTCTTAATCTTTCCTTTGCATAAATGATAATGATAATAAATCTTTTTACTGCTTTGAAAGCCCATGAAAAAGAAACACTCTTGGGATCAATAATTGTATTCTTAATGAAGAAAAAATAAAGGTTTGTATGATAAAGCAAAAGCCCCCTGCCCCCACTACCACTACCCCTAGAAAAAAAACATAATACCTTCCCTCCCTCCATTTGCACCCTTTTTGAAGTTTAGCATCCCCTCCCTTCCTCACCAAGTAAATTAGTGCCCCTACTTATTTGCAACTCCTGCTCTCACTTAAGACCTGAAAGGAGACTAACTGCCATTTTTTGTTTATACAGAAGAGAGAGAGAGAGAGAGAGAGATGCATACAGATTGGGGGCCAGCAGCCGTAGCGGTGGTTATGTTTATACTATTGTCCCCGGGGCTTTTATTCCAACTTCCGGCCAGAACACGAGTGATAGAATTTGGGAATATGTACACCAGTGGCATATCGATCCTAGTTCATGCTATCTTGTACTTTTGTATTTACACCATCTTGGTTGTAGCTATCGGTATTCATATTCGTACTTGATTAATCTCTTATTTATGATGCGGCTTAATGTTCTTCTATACATGTTTTTTTTATCGGATGGTGGTTTACGTTTTCTGGGCTTCTTTCGTTCAGTGAACCTTTTGGAATCTCGTATGTTCATTCATTGTTTTACCACGTAATTTCTGTGCTTTATTGGTCTAATTTATATGTTCAGTTTCGTCAAGTAGTTATTTAGATGCTTACAAGTGTCGATATTTATTTCTATTTCTGTAATTATTTGCGGTCAATTTGTTGGAGCACTTATAATCCTTCAACAGAACTGAAAGATCCAACATCGTGTGTGTTTTCTTGTTGTTTTGAATCTGTCGTGATTGAAACCGGCAACCCTATTACAAGTTGTGCAATACCATTAACTCTGTTTTCCATCCGGGAGTCGAAAATGGGTTTTCTAGGACTAGGACTAGGTGTTGTGGTTCGATGTAAAACAATCAGTAATTGGGAAAGAGTGACCACCCTTGCTTACCTTACTAGGTAAAGATTATTGGCAATTAAAATGGCATAATAAGATTATGTTCTTGCCATGTTTACCAGGTAAGGTAAGTGACTCGGTCTCGGTGAACGCTTACACTCTTAGCATTTGGTAAATGGCAATTAAGATACTACTCTTGCATTGCTGAATGGTCAAGTTATATCTACCAAAGATTACTTCCCCCGAGCGTACCTTGTTCAATGGCGCAAAAACTATTTCGGTCCAAGATGTGCACATGAAGATCGCATCTTCGATTTAGTTTGACAATCAATCGCACAAACTTCGATTTTTATGTATAATATATCAAATTGAACGCCAACGTCTTCTGTGATGTTGCTTGGATAGTCTTGATATATGGGTCCAAACGGGGCGAGTTGTGGTCGTGTGGGTATTGACTGAGATACCCATTTTGAGTCCCCCATTGCTGATTTCACTTTATACTTCATAGCCGCTCTGCTCTTTCAACATTGATGAAATGCTCATGTGACCATCTCGATGTGGCAACAAATTTAACTTGCATAACGTACATTGGAAACATTACACAAGTAGTACTTACGTAACTTGCATAATGCCTATTTTTCTCGTTATTTTGATTGGAAAAAGTGGATGATTACGCCACTTGCCTAATTTCTGGCTAAAGCAAGTTGAAAATGTGGTTTAAAAGTGAATAAGAGTTGCTAGAATGGCTCTTTCAGTCAATTTCCCATGCAATGTGTGAGATCATCCTGGTCTCTCTTGATGTAAAAAGAACACACTTTGCTATTATGAGTCAGATGTTGGAGAAAGAAGCACCTTTCTAGAAAGAAGCATTGTTTATGAGTCAGATGTTTAACCTGATTGGGTTGAATACGAAGATCCCTATGTCAATTGCGTAAAGTAAAGACCATACATACTACTGATAGACAGAACTGCTATTTATTTGATGAATAGACAGATTCATAAAGTCGATATCATATAAGCATGCCAATTTCCCTTTTATTTTCTGTTTGTTTTGTGAATTTTAGTTTTTATCAAGGCTTTTTCAAAACTAAAGTGAACCTTCTTTGTAGCTAATTGGTCTAAAAACAAGTATTTTGAATGTTTGCATAGCTATATTATACTCGATATTAGGCATTTTCGGAACGCCTTTAACAAAGAAATAAAAAATTAATTTTGAAAGAACTTAGTGTTAAACCTCTTTCAAATATGAATTAGAAGGGAAACTTGTATCAATATCTTAATTACAATTCAAACATAGGGTTACTAAATCTCTTTTTAAGTTGTGATAAAGTTGAATAAATATGCAATATTTCGTTTTAAGTTGTTGAAATCTCTTTTTATACAACTTAGAAGTGTTGAGTAAAAAAATATGCATGAATCTGAAAAGTGTGAAATCTATATTGTTATAACTTTTAATTTTTCGAAAGTACTACTTATAAAACATTAAATATAAATTGCCAATGTACATGGGAAATTAATTGTGGTTTAACCTCTTAAGGGTCGTTTACAAAACGCTTACCTGGGTAAGTGTTTACCAAGTCACATTAGCTTACCGGATGAAATATGGCAATGACCAAGAATCTTACCAGGTAAGAGCGGAAGCAAAGACCGAAAGTCGAAAGCAAAAACCGAGAGTCTTACCCGGTAAGTGAGTGCACCGACTCTTACCACGGTTAGCGCTTACAGGCTAAATTGTTGCATCGATGCCATTTTGGTGGACTAAAATCTTACCTGAGAAGTAAGCGATGGTGTTTAATTTTACCGATAAGCAATTACCCGGGTAAGTGATCAGGTAAACGGTCTCTTAGTCACATTCTTCTAAAATTACCAAAATAGCATCAAAAGTACATCCGTAATTGCCGACCTACCTTTAAAAAAATCTTTGAAGGGTTATGAGCAAGATCTAATTAATCAAAAGAGAAATATCTCAGCTACCTTCGAAAATATTAGGTAAATTAACCAAAGTAGACGACAAAATATTTAAGATTTTTAGAAACTTCCGTTTATAATTGATTTATTCCCAAAAAAATCAAAAAATAATAATATATTTAAGAACAATTCAATTTTCTATTTAAATCATAAATGTTTACCAAAAATTTTAGAGCAACTCCAACAACATTTCTATTTTAGATAATATGAGGATTTTGGGTTGTTTTTTTGCTCCAACAGTTTCTCCAAAATGGAGTAAGTAGGAGAGAAAATGAGTTTTTCTCCGAATATAGAGTTAACCCTAAAATTGATTACTTAGTGAGAGTACCAATAGAAATCTTTGAAAAATAATATTTAAAGATAGAAATAATATTTTAATAGATAAATACAATATTTTAATCATCGTTTTTTCTTCAAAATAGAGAATGTGTTGAAGATGAATGTAATTTTTTTTAGCAATTTTGACTTGATTCTCTATTTTTAAGAAAATTATAGGGAAACTGTAGGAGATGATTTTGGTCCCCTAATTTATGATTTTACTCATCTTTTTTCAAGGGTTATATTTTATTTTATATCCTGCATTTAGAAAAAATGTTTGAAGACGGAACTTGTCATTTACTTTCTCTCCTGATTCCTTTTCAAAAACACCGGTACATTGAAATTCCCCAAAAAGGACATGAACAGATCCACTCGAAGCACAGATAGATACATTGAAATCACCCAAACACAAAAAGGAATTGATCGATAAAAAGATAGAAAGATTAACACAGAACACCATCGGTTAACGATTGATCAAAACCTAATGACGCGGTGGAGAAATGTGTACCATCAGGGATAGGGATCTGAGATCAGCCGGTATAGATATGGATGTGGACGGCGAGGACGAGAATGGCGTAGATGGCGAAGAAGATGAGAGTGTGAACAGCGATGGCCTTGCCGTTCGTCCTCATGCTCCCGAACTCCAACTGCTTGCTGTTTCCCGGTAACTGAAAAAGGAGCCCCGGTTGCAACAGGATAAACAGTACTACACCGATGAGTATAGGTCCCCAATCTGCCATTTCTTCAGAGGAGCTACCTGTTTCTGAATGAATTTTGATTATAGATTGTAAGATGAGAGAGAAAGGGGCAGATTGCACAACGAGTTATTATCAGGTTAAACGCGTAACGTAGGGTATGGAAAAACGTGTTCACGTGGACGTCGTTTCCCAAAAATGCAAAGCAAACTCCTCTTTTGTGTGTGTGTGTGTGTGTGTGTGAATTTGAGCAAATGCAGATTCGAACAACATTTCAACAGGAAGTACTGAATAGTTATTAAACAAATGGATCGAAATTAAAGGATAAAATATAAAATGAAATTATGAGCTGGAACGCACTATCGTGTAGATCTTCGATTTCTGAACCGATGCAGGAAAAGAATTCCAGCGGCGATTAGCAAAACGATGCCTGCGATTCCGCAAACTAAGCTGGACACGATCAACGCCTTCTTCACGCGATCTGCACTACCGCCTACGCGGCCGCTGCTACTCGACGACGGATCGCTGAAATTTTTGGCTTCCGGTAGTGGCTGTGTGGTTGACGACGCTCCTCCGCTGCCGAAGAAGGATGACATCTGCGGGGCCTTTGCTTGCTCTTCTCCTTGATTAGGTAGTCCGTGGTCCGATGGCCGGAGTTCCTTACCGTCCGACAGCCTGACAACCGGAATTACGATCAGTGGTAAGTAGAGCGCCATTAGTATACCCCAGCGCCACCAATTCTTCATCTGCTGTTTTGTTTTCTTCCCCTGCCTTTTCTTCCCTTCTTAATATGTTAATGAATTTCTTTAAAATGTAGAGTCTAAAGATTTATCTTTCACGAGATTCTTCGGTACCTTCCAAACTAAGACAGATGATGAAAATAATTTGTATGACTCTTTAAAAAAATGATTGTTTTTTCTTCAAAAAAAAAATGATTGTTTAATAAAGAGGTTTTTTTTATCGGGAAATTGACCAAAATAATCATTTCACCAACTCATCTTCAATTTTTAACCATCCAACTTAACTTTTTACAAAAATAACTAAGATCCCGCAAGCCTGACACCGCAAGACAACTTTTACTTGCGGTGTCAGCTTTTTCAGACAAAAAGTGTGATTTTACGTTTCGCTTGCGGGACGCAAACTTGCGGTTTCTATGCTACCGGCTTGCGGTGTACTTAAATGGTTTGCGGTCTTCTTTATCCCTTACACGTGTCTATTTTTTGGCAAAACCTCAACACTTGCGGTGGCTTGCGGTTTTGTCGTTTTTTTTTAAAAATTGTATTTTTTTGGAGTGTGTCAGAAAAAATCTGACACCGCAAGTTGCGGTATCAGACTTGCCGGATCTTGGTTGTTTTTGTAAAAAGTTAAGTTGGATTGTTAAAAGTTGAAGATGAGTGGGTGAAATGGTTATTTTGGTCAATTTCCCTTTTTTTTATCCTTACCAATAAAAATCCTTAAAATTAGTTATCTAGATTAAAAAAAGGGAAATTAATTAAAATACCCTAAGTTTGACCATGTGTTACCAAAATACCCCAAATCTCTCCCACTTTGCAAAAATACCCTAAAAATCCGCGATGGGAGCCCGCGATCGCGGGCCAGGGACCTTTCTGACACTTTTTTAAACTTGTAGGGACCATTTTTGAAAAATGAAATCCCGCGATTGTGGGCTAATCCCGCGATGGGACTATTTTTGTGACTTTTCAATTGCAAGGGACCATTTTTGAAAAATTCCAGGGACCATTATGAAAAATTTGGTATTTTTGACACTGTTCACCCGCTTTCGTCCATTTTTTACGAATTTAAAATGAAATGTTACACTTTCAACCCCTATACTTATTTACTAAATTTACTTTATACCTTTTACTTTCATTATTTTAATTTTACATTTAACACATATAATCGTTTATTAACTAAAATACGTTTTAATTTTAACAAATTACACCATTATAATCGTCTCTTCGATACGTTTGAAATGAGCCCAATCTTGAATTTTTTTGGATTTATATATTTTAATATATATCATATACAGTTATAGACTACATAAAAAAAATATTTTTTATATTTAAAATTCATACCTTATAGTTAATTATTTAATTTGTGGTTTTTAATGTATTGTTTCCTTTCCATTTTAATGTTTTTAATATAGAAATTCTCTTAAGTTATTTAACAAGGAAATTAATTAACAACATCATATAAAATTTATTGCAAATCATCTTCCCAACCGAAACGGATACAGTGCATGTAAACAAATAAATCTATTACTGGAAGACGTCCTGGAGTCCTGTGATCAAGTTAACCTTTTTCCTTGATCACGTCCTCCATTCCTATGTAGTCCGATTCGAGTTCTTCTAGTTCCTCTTCAGCTTCCTTAATCTCTCGTTGCAGGTGCCGAACGTGAGCCCTAGTCATGGCCAGTTCTCGTTTCTTCTCCGCTAGATACTCCATTTTCCCCTGCTGAATCCCCCTGTTATGGTTCCACATACCCTTTACCTTTTCGATACCGGCGTTCGCCTCATCAATGGCTTTTTGCACTGCGGGAGTAATTCGTTGACTTTGTCGAAGACCCGTCGGCATAAAATCATACATTGGAGGGGTTCTCATGCCATTATCGAAGTAGTAATTGTCGGATGCCATCTCCCAGTCTGCTTCCTCCTCAGGCGTGAATGGAAAATCGGCTGCAGTTCGCCCACAGTTTGTCCAGTCCTCGTCTGTTTCCGGTACCTTCCAGGTACTCCGGCGAGCTCCGTCGTTCAGTGGTTGGTAGGCTCCCGAACGTGAAGTTCCAGCCACATTCGCCGACTTGTTCCCCCTTGATCTTGAACCTCCATCCATTGTGTTAAAAAAGCGAGAGTGTGTTTGTATAAAAGATAGATAGGAAGTTGTGAAATGTATGTTCTTCATCAGATATGGTCAAAGATTTCGTCTGAAAAAGTTGCCTGCATGATTCGTCTGAATAGTTCACTGCAAGATTCGTTTGAAAAGAGCCTGTAGGATTCCACTGAAAAAGTAACTGCAATATTCGTCTGCTCTTGAATAAAGGTCTTTCATTAGGCAGAAAATTAGTCTTTAAGTAGTCAAACATAGCTAATTAATGAGAATTTAGATCAGATTTATATGGTACTATCAAATGCAAGTTTCTATAATATAGATATTGTTCTACATTACATGATACCAATTTTTGCATCATATGAATCACTTCCAGACAACAAGAACCAATACCCCAATAATCAAGAAATAAATGCTTGTTCATCCAATAATCTCTGTATTAGGATTATCGCAAGTTTCATAAACCTACTTACTAGGTGTTGGAAATATGGGTTTTACTAAACTTTGGACGCATTTAAATTTATATATATGTGTTATATTTAACTAACTTTTAGTAGGTTTATGTTCTTCTATATGAGATCTTCGAAATGATATATAATGCGTCCAAAATAGAGTATGTGTGAAAGAGATATCGATACTCAAAGTTGAGTAAATGGATGAAATTAGCAAAAACCAAATGAAGTAAACAGTAAGTCAATCACAATACTTTAACAAAATAAGTTAATACTAAAAATAACAATTATTTAATGTTACATAAACAACCTAACGTGGCCCTATTTGACAATGTTCATAAATGGACTCCGCCATATGTATGCGGAAATCTTTGGCAACAACCTCGGCCTCGTCAGGGTGTACCCATACCTCATTTTTATTTATCAACATTTGGACATTACGGCATACCCAGACACCGCAATCTGCAGTTATCCCGGCCTGCTGGGGTGCATTCTTGGCGAACTTATAGCGAAAGGCACCTGTCATTTCGCGACGTCTAACATCCTTGACCCGGCAAAAGAAGTCATATAGCACAACTTTAAACTTTGTCATTTGCTCTTCCAATTGTTGTCTGAAGAGATTGGCACTGTCGCTATCATATATGGTCAAGGTCATAGCGTCAAGTTCAAACACTCCAAGCAGCCAATGTTGGGGATTAATGCATATTGGGATGTACACCTGAAATATTACAATATTAGACAACTTAGTTAGCAACAAAACAAGTAAAATAAAATAAGAGTAAAACGATTTACATACCACATCGAGGAGAGCCCAAGAGGTCCCTTCCACGCCATTGCATGAATTAACCACGGAGGCGGGACCTAGATGCTCAATCAACAAGTAATGAAAGAACATACTGAACATCATGGTCCACATCGTGTCTGTTCCACGATGTCTTTGCAACAGCGAGACCCAACAATCGATGTGCTATACATAAAAAATAGATGGTTAGACATGTAAAATAAATATATTTGATTATATGACTATAATTAAACTTCATACTAACCACATCCAGTAAGTCAGACTCCAAAGGGTCAACGGCCAGCAATACATTGAAAAACGAGGGGGTGATTTCCAAGTTCAAGTGAGGGATGAAGATCAAGGGGGGGAGGCGACCAGTCCGGCACATCCTCAATATTTCTGATGCCGGTTGAGGCTCCGGTGAAGACACCTTTCCCTTTTTCTTTCCTCCCTTCTTTCCCCCCGCTTTCTTTGCTTGTTTTTTAGCGGCCGGTGGTGTCATAGATCCTTGTTGGCCAAACGGGTGACGAAACCATTGTGAAATTTTATGCGACCGCTTTTGAGGGAGCGGGGTCACCTGTGGTGGTGGATCTACAACATCCATCGAGTCATCGTCAGGCTCCGAGAAGTGCTCCGAGAAGTGATCCTGGATAATAGGAGACCCCGTCTGAAAATTACGTTACTCAATGTTTTAAGTACAATTTAAGAAATGTTCACAATTAAACCAAAACTACCAAAATAACTTACAGTATGCATTTCCGGCCTGTAATAGTCATCGGCCGAACCGCCAAAGATGTTTGTGATTGCTGTGGTGGCGAACGACGGCATGTGTTGTGCCCCCGACATCCCGGCCTGCGTGACATTGATCATTAAAATAGTTACAAAATTAGGATTATCGATATATAACTATAATGGTTACTCAGTGTCACTAACACTCTCCGGGATAGTAGAATATGATGTGGTGGCGAACGGCGGCGGAATCTGCGAGGTGTATGCCCCCGACATCCCGGCCTGCGTGACATTGATCATTAAAATAGTTACAAAATTAGGAACAAACATATAACTATAATGGTTACTCAGTGTCACTTACACTCTCCGGGATAGTAGAATAGGATGTGGTGGCGAACGGCGTTTGGGACATCCCGGCCCCCGACATCCCGGCCTGCGTGACATTGATCATTATAAGAGTTACAAACTTAGGAACAAACATATAACTATAATGGTTACTCAATGTCACTTACATTTTCAGGGAATGACGGATAGGATGTGGTGGCAAACGTCGCATGTGCCCCCTGTCCGAACGGATCGGGGATCGGTGTCGTACTCGACAGCTAAAACAAATTTAGAACGTAATATTAATATACAAACTAAATAAACGTGGCCAACAAATTAAGTTAAACACTAACATTGACAGCGCTAAACTGTCTGTAGAATCCCTCCAGAAGCTGTACACGTGACTCTAGCGGCCCGTGGACGTAGTCCCACAGGTGCTCATGAGAGCCACGTTGTGGCTCGTAGGAAGGGGCCGCCTCATATGGATTGTAGGAGGAGGAATGGGGCGGCTGGTAGGAGGAGGAACGGGCCGGCTGGTAGGAGGAGGAAGGGGGCGGCTGGTATCCACCGGAAGGGGGCCTGTCGTCGTCTTCCTCATCTTCGTCAGATGTGGAAGTAGGGGGACGTCGAGCCCTTTCCGCCTCTGCGTCAATAAAGGCCACGCTGTCTCTGTACCAATCTGTGCCCATCTCGTCGACAGTAGGCACAAGGCGATCGAAAGGCAAGAGTGACTGCTAAATATATGATAAAACATAAAAGAAATTAATAAGCGGGACTAACGTATGCAAATTGTAAACATAGTAAAAGAACTTACATTTCTAGACGCATTGAAGAACTGAAACCAAAACGACCTACTTAGGGTAACACGATTGTCCCAACGGGTTCCCCTAAGTACTCGATCGTCGCGCTTGACGAAATATCGGATTGATGCGGGAAACATCTCCAAGATCCATATCTGGAATTAGACAAGAAGAGCAAGTACGTAAAGAGAAAAGCCAAACAGTTTGTATGTATTATTAACAATTGTTATACTACGTATCTAACCTTGAAGGCGTATGTAAAACCACAAAGATTCATCTTTGCATGTCGATTAACGCGTCTGTCTATGGCTCGGTGCAGAATAGAGTAGCAATGTGTCCAGATATGGCTACCCCATGGGTAGCTGTTAAACAGCTCAAGGTCCTCGACGGCCCTAAGGACCGTCTCGGAAGCATACTGGCTATACTCGCGGCCCAGGAAGCCCATATCCACGATCACCACCAAGCATACACGGACAGCATCGTCGTCGGTTAGGGCACTAAGGCCCTCTTTCATCATGTCCCGGGCTGCCTTCAGCTTCAAACGAGATGGTGAAATGCCCCAAACCCTAGGAACGAAGGAGCAGTCTTCTAAGGGAGGAATGGGGGAGCCTCTCCAAAACGTAGTCCTGTAATTAGACAGAACTCACGACGCCCAAAATGCAATTGAGAGCCGAAGAAATCAAAATGCATCTCCTCCGGCTCAGCGTTGGCGCCCTCGACCTCCAACTGTAGAAACATGTGTACTAGCGTAGGGTCGCCACCAGAGTAAGACACATCCATCCATGGCCCGAACGGTGTCCCTCTATAGATGGTCTCAAGGGTATCCGCGCGATCACCTAATCCCCTAAAGAGCGCTCCTAATTCCTCGATGTAGGAAACTTTGCACCTTACCGTCAAGTCGATGTTAAAGAAATCCTTCTACATAGTCATTCACAGATGTTATAGTTAGTGTTATATATAGATGCTGCAGTTTATTTTATTTTATATAGATGTTGCGGTTTATTTTATTTCAACGTATCATATTGTTATATATAGATAAAGTGCGGTGGTATTTTATTTCAACGTATAATAGTGTTATATATAGATAAAGTGCGGTGTATTTTATTTCAACGTATAATAGTGTTATATATAGATAAAGTGCGGTTTATTTTATTTCAACGTATAATAGTGTTATATATAGATAAAGTGCGGTGGTATTTTATTTCAACGTATAATAGTGTTATATATAGATAAAGTGCGGTGGTATTTTATTTCAACGTGTAATAGTGTTATATATAGATAAAGTGCGGTTTATTTTATTTCAACGTATCATATTGTTATATATAGATAAAGTGCGGTGTATTTTATTTCAACGTATCATATTGTTATATATAGATAAAGTGCGGTTTATTTTATTTCAACGTATAATAGTGTTATATATAGATAAAGTGCGGTTTATTTTATTTCAATGTATCATATTGTTATATATAGATAAAGTGCGGTGGTATTTTATTTCAACGTATAATAGTGTTATATATAGATAAAGTGCGGTTTATTTTATTTCAACGTATCATATTGTTATATATAGATAAAGTGCGGTTTAGGGACCCTAGTTGTCATTCTTAAAAGTTTAGGACCTAATTGGCATTCTTAAAAGTTTAGGGACGTAAGTTGTCATTCTTAAAACCGTAGGGACCTAAGTTGTCATTCTTAACATTTTTTTTTATAAAAAACACATTCTTAACAATTTTTTTTTTTAAAAAACACACTATAACAACATACACATTATAACATACAAATATCACATTCAAACATAAAACCATAAAACTATAACAATTTTTTATAAAAACACACTCTTAACAATTTTTTATAAAAAAACTGTTTTTATAAAAAATTGTTAAGAGTGTGTTTTTATAAAAAAATTGTTAAGAGTGTGTTTTTATAAAAAAACACATTTTTAACAATTTTTTTATAATAACACACTCTTAACAATTTTTTTATAAAAAAACACTCTTAACAATTTTTTTTATAAAAAAACACACTATAACAACATACACATTATAACATACAAATATCACATTCAAACATAAAACCATAAAACTATAACAATTTTTTATAAAAACACACTCTTAACAATTTTTTATAAAAAAATTGTTAAGGGTGTGTTTTTATAAAAAAATTGTTAAGAGTGTGTTTTTATAAAAAACACATTTTTAACAATTTTTTATAAAAAAACACTCTTAACAATTTTTTAATAAAAAACACACTATAACAACATACACATTATAACATACAAATATCACATTCAAACATAAAACCATACATATCATGTTAAACATAGAACATATTCAAACATAAGTTATAAACACTATAACAACCTACAAATCATATATCTTAACTTAAAATAACATACAAAAAATAACAAAAAAACATAAGAAAAACATACCACAGAGGTAATACGAGACATCTTCACAAAACCCGAACGCGTATTCCACACGACAAAATTGAGAGAGTGGGAGAAAATTGAGAGAGTTTGATTAAAAATTGAGAGAGTTATTAAAAAAATGAGAGTGGCCGGTTTTTGGTCCCCCTCCCCCCTTATATAGTGCGGCCGAAGAACAAATTTAGGGTTTGGTTCGTCAAAGAGATTTTAGGGTTAACCCTGTGCTGACACGTGGCACTTTTGCCCGCGATCGCGGGGGGTCAAAGAAAGTCAAACGCGGGCAGGGACCAAAACTGCACACGCGGGCATTCTTGAGGGGGGAAAGCTGGACCGCGAGCATTCTTGAGGGACCAACGCGGGCAAAGTGGGCAAACTTTGGACACGTGTAGCCCGCGATCGCGGGGGTCAACGAGAGTCAAACGCGGGCAGGGACCAAAACTGCACACGCGGGCATTCTTGAGGGGGGAAAGCTGGACCGCGGGCATTCTTGAGGGACCAACGCGGGCAAAGTGGGCAAACTTTGGTGACACGTGGCCTGGAGCCCGCGATGGCGGGCTCTATCGCGGATTTTTTGGGTATTTTTGTAATATGGGAGAGATTTGGGGTATTTCAGTAAAACATGGTTTGACTTAGGGTATTTTAATTAATTTCCCTAAAAAAATAAGATTTTATACTTAATATCCTTGTAATTAGTTATTAAATTTATTTTTAATCCCTTATTTTTTTATTTTATATCTTTATCATATAACATAAATAATCATATATAAACTAAAATATATTAAAAATACATTTCTTTTTTTACAAATTATACCACTGTAATTGTCTCGTCAATACCTTCGAAATGAGCTCAATATTGAATATTTTTTGATTTAATCGTATCATTAAATATCATAAGTATATATGAATAATTTTGTTTTATATTCCTTATGTTTTCATTTTTCATTTTACATCTTTATCATATTAAAAATACATAATCATAGAGTAACTAAAATATTTTTCAAGAAGGATTTATGGTAAGAGAGCAACGTTCTCATGTACAATTAAATTAACAAATCAACTAATGTAATAAATAATATATATATATATAGAGAGAGAGATAATAAATTGTAACCATTAAATGTGTGTAATCCGTGTAACCCGTCGATTTCATAGATTTTTTTTCTGAATTTATTTATGAAATTGTTTATTTTGATGAAATTATTTCATATCATTCATTTCTTGATGAATTTTTTTTATGAATTTTGTAGTTTCATAGGTTTTTTCATTTTTATGAAACTGTTCATATATTTTCGTTTTCACATATGAAACTACAAATTTCATAAAAAATTTCATTAAGAAATGAATGATATGAAATAATTTCATCAAAATAAACAATTCCATAAAAAAAATTCATCAAAAAAACCTATGAAATCGACGGTTTACACGGGTTACATACATTTAATGGTTACAATTTATTATGACTCTATATATATATATATATATATATCATGTTGCATTCATGCTGTATTCTCTAATCTGGAGAAAAAAGAAAAGAAAGGAAATGGATGGAAAAGAAAGCGAGAGAAAAGAAAGGAAAGAAAATTAAATTTTTCATTTGTGTTCTCGAAAGGAAAAGAAAAAAAAGAAAATGAAAGAAAATATTTTTTCTTGTTCTTGAATATGAGATAAAGGAAAGGAAAGATGTCGTTTTTACTAATATACCCTTAAAATATATCTTTTATAAGAAAATATCGGATAGTTTTATAATTTTAATAATTTCAGTAATTTTTTAAATATTTTTTATTTCTTTCCTTTCCATTCCTTCTCCTTCCTCCCACATTTGGGAGGAAAGTTTTGGAAGAAAAATTATCATTATTTTTCTTCCGTTTTCTTTCCTTTTTCTCCTAAAAAAGTTTCAAAAACACGAGTTTTTTTTACTTTCCATCCATTTCCCTCCCTTTCCTTCCTAAAATGAGTTTGGAGAACACAGCGTCAAGGTTTTAAATGGCGTGAGGCGTGGCGTGGCGACGAGGCCAAGCCTCAAGCCTTAGGAGCCATGGCGAAGCCATGACGTTTTCAAGGCGTGACTTATGTCGTCAAATTTTTAATTCAAATATGGTTGGTTGGTTGGTTGGTTGGTCATACACGTACACCATTATAATGAGTCGCACATGCATTGTATTTTTAAAATCATAATTTTGGTGTTTAAAATGTGACATTTTAAGTTTATTTTATTTAGTATTTTCAAAATTGATGTTATACAAAATGTTGTAGACTATATAAAAATATGTAATTGAGTACAAACATGATTAAAATACATTGTATACGATAAAAAGCAAATTTTCCCAATTTTTAATATTTCCTAGTCACTTAAATGTCACAATGCATCAAGTCATTACCAAAAGTTATATCCATCAAACATTTGGCTCCTTGAGTTAGTTATACGGAGTTGTGTAAGAGGCTGTTTACCAAATTTTCTATTAAGATCTGTATGGATAAATTTGACTGTCTGGATAAATTTGTCTGTCCGGATAAAAACATGTTATTGTTTACTTTTTCACCTGAATCAACGGTCTGAATGATTGAAATTACCAATTTACCCCTTAAACTTAAACAAGAATATGTTGTTGTTTACTGTTTGTTTACCTTTTCGTTAAACATGTCTGAAGCAATATTTATTTAGATAAAACCAATCAAAGTCAAACAAAAAAACCTACTATTCATCAAACCAAAAAACCATCAGACTACTTGAAGATCCAACACAGTAGGTATATGAAACCCAAAAAGAAAGAAGGTAGATCTGTGTTTATATATTCAACACAGTAAATCACCGAAGATGAAACAAAAAGGAAAGAAGGTCGATCTTTGTTTGTATATCCAACACAGTAGGTCGTCGGATGTGAAACCAAAAGAAAGAAGTTCGATCTGGGTATCGCCGTTGACGGAGAAAAAAGAAAGAAAAGGAGAAGGAAGGAAGGAAGCAGGAGATGTAACCGACAGAATAAATCGACCTAGGTCGCCGGAGAAATCGATATGGGTCGCCGGAGACGAAACCAGAAGAAATCGATCTGTGTTCTTGGAGATGAAACCAAATGGAGAACCTATATGTGTTACCTGAGATGAAATCAATACGAGAAATCGAACACAAATTTAAAAATACAAGAAAATCAAACTTAAAAATCCTGAAAAAACCATGGCAATCGAACACAAAATTAAAAACCCCATGGAAATCGAACATGAAAATAGAAGTTGCTTCCTTTTAACAGGGTTGGAGATGAGGAGATTGCACTGTTTGTTTTTGTTTTTTTTTATTGTTTTTTAGAGGAAAGACAAGTGAACATATCAGGGGCAAGGGTGTAAAGTGGCCATCTTAATGGGGACAACAGGTGGTTTCAAGCTGCGCGAATAAGCCAAGTTCTGTCCCAATAAGCTCCTAGTAAACACTCTATTTTGGCTGTGCGAATAAGCCATTTAACTCATTAAGCCCATTAAGTCCTAAATAAACACCCCCTAACTCTTCAAACGTGGGGTGTTAAAACTCTCACCATACTTCTAACACACTCAAACCAAGCATGATTGACGACTAAAGAAGCAAAACACATCATATAATTAGTAAAATGTGGATGAAAATAACATGGTCCAGTAACATAGTTTTTAGTTTGATATTTGATAGGCAGGTTCACAACCCCCCTAAATCTAACCGCAAGTGTTCGGGTCGAAATCAAGTAATAGTACAAAAGTACGAGTATCGAACACATGGAACTAGGAACTAAGTATCACAATGACTATAAGATCTATTAACTGAACGGTCGCAATTTTGAGTTGTTGGTTTTAAACTCTTCAAGTGCAAATAAATCAAGAACAGGACAGTAGACAACTTAAGGACTTCGGATAAAGAAAACAGTTGAGGGTTGGAAATCCTAAGGTTTTCACATATAAACATCTGACTCAAAATAATTACCAGTTATTCCCTTAATGAATACCCAATCTCTAAGATCACCGTGGTTCTTTCTCAAGCAACCACGGATTTTATTTTGAAAGGATAGGTTTTATCTCTCGATCTCAACCTATGGGAGTCAAAACACATTAAAGTCAAGATTTTAATAGGACTAAGGCTTACTTGGTATATCTCTATCCAATTTCTCACCTTAGGCATGCAAATTCTAGTTCTAGTTAACAATTAATTCTCTCGAACTTAACTGAAAACAAACGAAACAATTGAAAGTTGGCCAGACTCACAAAAGCATTAAACACTCAAATCACATGCTTCATTAATTAGGAAAAACTGATAAAAGTCTCAAATCATTTGTTCATAAGCTTAAACCAAATTCAAACCAACCCCCAACATCTAAAGATTAGTTCATGTTGGTGGTGGATAAAAACGTAAGAAAGGGAAGAGAAATCATGTGTGCAAACATAATGATCGTGAACGTGATGAATGTAATGGTGAACTCCCTTCTCTCGGCTTTAATCCGCTATTTGTGGTGAACGTCTTATCAACCGATCTTCTATCGTGGCTCAAAAGTCTGTGAAAAACCTCTGAAAATCGCCCCTCGGCCGTCTACCGTCGCACGTATCGAGATGTCCTGACCTAATTCCGGAAAACACAAATTATAGCAAACAAACAGAGACTTGCGCGGTTTGTCCCGCGGCTTCAAGTCGCGTGGAAAGCCGCGCGCTTTCTTGAGATTTCTGGGTCAGATCTGGTTCGTGGATCTGGTCCAGGTTCGGGCACGGGTCTTGGGCTTGGATCTTGGGCTTCGTTTTGGCTCTCTTTTGGACTCTTTTCTGCTTCTTTTCTCGATGATTACTGTCTTTTAGAATACCTGTACATTTCACTCGATAAACCATAAAATTCCGCCTTTTTGCTAGAACACAAGTCAATCTCATTGGTTTGAGGACTGAAAATAACGCCAAAAAGTGGCGTTATCAATATTAAACACTTAAAATTACTTAACTCGCATAAAGAATTTATTCTGATCATTAGAGGTCAACGCAACTTGCTAGGTGACCCAAAGGTCTTCTTTAGACCAATGTAGCTTATGGCGAGCTCACGATCATGCAGGTTGAGTTGGCACCGATTTGGTCAATATGATCTAATAATTTGATATAGGCTTATGACCAGAAGGTTTTGCGGATCACTTTCTTTGTGAGCTGGCCATTGAAGTTCCTCAATTTGCATCTAGACTTGCATTTATCATGCCTGGACAAACAAAAGGTTATTCTTTCGAATATTTTGCACACAAATATTAATTTTTTCGTTAGTAAACATCTTAACTTCCCTATGGATTTTCCTATATGTTCTCTAGAGCCCTCGGATTAGTCGAGGTGCCCACAAGTTGGTCCAGACATCCACGGTTAACAAATAAAAAGCATTTTAACGCTTCCATTTGCTTGGTTCAGTTCTACGATGCTAAATAACTCTGACAAACCGAAACAAATTTACTCATTTCACAGTTCACACCCACATGTGGCCATTATACCAAAACTCAAAATGCAAAACATTCCTTAAAACTATTAATAAGTTTTGGCTTTAACTCTCTTCTTTTTAGCTTTCTTTCATTTATGATTTTTTTTAATGTTACATACGTGTACTTGATTTAATAAGTGCTTTTTACCTTAAAAAGAGATGTTTTTATGTCTTTTTTCATCATTGAAATTAGGGCCGTAAAGGAACCGAACGAACACGAACGGAGGCTTGTTCATGTTCGTTCGTTTAACTTAACCGAACAAACGAACGAACGCGAACGGTAAACGAACAAGATTTTTTTGGTTCATGTTCGTTTGTTAAGAATTTTTGTTTGTTCGTGTTCGTTTATGTTCGTTCATTAAGAGTTAAACGAACGTACACGAACGAACTTAAATGAATATAAACGAACGAACTTAAATGAACATAAACGAACGAACCCAAATGAACAAAAGCCAACCACCGTACTCATCATTTCGTTTGTAAAAAATACCTTAACAAAATGAAAAACCGGGTTAACTTAGAAGGTATAAAAAATAAATTTTAAAAGATCAATTTACTTGATGATTTTACACATTAATTTCATATTATATAAATATGTTTATATATATAAACATGCATAAACGAACGTAAACGAACATAAATGAACGAACGAGACCATTGTTCATGTTCGTTCATTTAACTAAACGAACAAAAAAACGTGTGCATGTTCGTTCATTTATTAAATAAACGAACTTCCCGCCGAACGATATACGAACGGTTCGTTTACAGCCCTAACTGAAATATACAAAATGAATCAATAAGATTTTGTTAGAGGGTGTGTGAATTGTTTATCTTTTTTACTTTACTTTTCCTAGAAGGATCTTATCTTTGAGCTAAAGAAAAGTTCAAAAGTTGATATATAAAATATTTCTGGTTTCAATCATGTATCTTTAACTTTATGGGCATCTTGGAAGCCAAATCAAACGATATGGACACAAATAAGCAAATCGAGTAATTAATGATGCACGACCACGGTGCTCTGCTCATAAGTACAACATTCTTTGCTTTTTTATCGTCGTTGTGTCTCATTTTTCAGGTGCTAACAAAAGTAACCAAATCATATGATTCGATCACTGAACGACTATTAAAACTGAGATTATAACAGCATGAAATCAGCAATGCTCACCGAGACATGTAAATGAATCAAAACATTATCCAAATCAAATGAATCCAGAAGATGTAATCGACTAACCGGTAATGGAAGAAGAAAGTATTACATGAAAATTTGGGAATGATATGTCAACCAAGGTACATATGGATCCCAACAGCTAACAAGAAGATGCAGATGAGAGCAAAATAGATGACGGAATGAACCAGAATAGAAACACCACTCGTCTGGAAGTTACCGAATTCCACCATCTTACTACGACCGGGTATCTGAATCAACAATCCCGGCGTTAGCAGTATGAACAGCACCACCGCCACGAACACCGGTCCCCAGTCCGACATTTATTTCTTCTTCTTCTTCTAATTTTCTGCTTCAGATGGATCTATTTCCTTCTAGTTTTCTCTGTATTTGTGTCCGATATCTGGAGAAGTGTATATACAGTTGGATTTTAAGGATCAATGGTGGAGGAAGAGACAAGATAGGTATGACTGTGAAAGAGGAAAAGCGTCCCCCCGTGATTGCTTACTCAAGTTATCCTCATTCAAAATTGAATCCCACTTACTAATGGTTTTAAGGGTGTAATTTCACTTTGGTCCCTCAACTTTTTAAATTTGGTTTTAATTACTCATTCTTTCAAAATGAACTTTGTACTAGAAATTTTGAAGTTTAATAGGATTTTGGGTTTTTTTTTTCTTGATGACTTTTTGTTTTTCCACCATTTTTAAGGTCCCTCTAAAAATATAACTTGTTTATCAATCCCTAAGGCCTGATCTTTTTAAATCAATTATGTTTTAGTTTTTGAAACAAAAGTTCTTTTTTCACATTAAAATATCTATACACATTTTTTGACAGACTACTTGTTCTAAGAGTACTTTATTTACTCCAATCCAATATTGTATTTGTCAATTACAATGTCACTAAAAAGCAGGATTTAGGAACACAAACAATGAAACAATCGCTTGATTTTGAGCGTTGAACAACAATGGCGGCGCATTGAAGGTTGGTTGTCGTAGGCGGTGCAGTTGAGGACAATGAGGGTGATGGTGGTTAAACGGGATGCAAAGGTTATTTTTGTATTTTTAAAACCAAGTTGTAAAATTTGTTACATAACCAGATTGACTTCAAATCTTTCACTGCCAAAAAATGATCAAATTCCTCGATCGTAAAATTTGGTGAAATCCAATCAATTCAATCCATGAACCAAATTTCATAATGTAATTTGATAAGAACCAAACAGCCACTAAGGAAAGTAATACTCGTTTAGCAAAGTCTAAAAACATCCTTCCAATAATCAATTATCTGTGTTTCATTTTTGTTGGATCGTTTATAAATACCGTCAAATATTACAAGTTGTGCACCAAATATAATCCCTGTTCAATATCAAACTTTTCGAAGTATATAATATTTATATAAAACAAATGCAACAAATAAGCTCACACACTACCCTTTCTCTTTAGTAAGATTTGAACCCTTTCAGACTCGGATAACGCAGGCCAAAATGGCATACCAAAACCCTCAATCCCATGCAGCCCCAGTTTAAACCATCAATAAGTGGCCTATGCCATTATTAGCACATAAAACAGATAATAGTCATTTAGCAAAATACTAGAAGATGTTCCACAACAGATAAAAGTACTAAAATAGAATAAACCAGTTGCCAATTCTACCTCTCAAAGAGAAGAGAGGGGGGAGCCAATAAATGTAAATAACTGAACAGTAAAAAACACAGACGATTGACAGGCAAACTAATCCCCGACGGACATGAATTCCGGAATCACTTCAAGCATAATTCAAGCGGAATATGTCGTTGTACACATAAAAGCTTCCTTGAGGTGTTGGCATCAGATGGAACATCTGCACATTGTGACAGTCAACAGCATTAAGAAACCTTCTTCAGTAAGAAGAACTCAGGTATATAAATGTTTGTATATATTGATTAAAGCTTCTCAAAAGTAAATAATGCAACATTCAACAAAAGACTAGCCATATCGTCGACCATGCTTGGTTATAAAATTTGAGTACGATGAAGAATTTCATGGAAAACAAAGCATTCATAACAAAGTTAGCGAGAATATTTAAAGAAATTCATGAAGAAAAATAACATCCGTTAATAACCAAGTGAAGTATGTGGAATTCGTTTTTTCCTCCGAGCATTATTTTCATGTACAGAGGCCATTGACTAAAATAAGAAGAAACCACAACATGCCATATAAAAATCAATTCAAACAAGCCCATTATATCCCACCTTGAGTTGGGGTCCTCTATCCCAAAGAGTTACAGTTGTTTCCATGAAAACCCCCGCTTGTGCAAAGTGTGGAAAAAAGGGATAAAGCTAGCTCAAAAAATATGTAAAAAAAATAACATTTGAAAACTAAAAAGACTGCAAAAATTTGAGAAATGAGTTAGAAGAAGTAAGCAACAAAATTTCAACATACAAATGGAAGAAGGTACATGTGTACAACAGAACATACAAACCAAAACACATCAATATCATATAATGTCTGAATAATTACACTTTCCTATTTCCTGAAGAACAAATAATTACACTTTCCAATTCTGACTTTCAGATTTTATCATATCTGGAGAACATCACAATCTGGATGACCATTTGAATCAACTAGCATTCATTGAATCATTAATCATGTAATACCAAGAAGGCAAACAACATCAGCTAATTATATTCAGTCAGATGCCACAAAAATATTAATGAAAAATCATGATAAGTCGCTCGTTTTCTACTGCTCCCACCTCAATTTACAAATGTTCATCATCTCCTTATTCTTCTCCATTATTTCTCAGTTGAGAAGCAACGGCACACTTACCATTATGCAAATCAGAGAAAAGAAGTATCTCAGTTTTATGAATTTCAAAGCCTAAACAGATCTAGAATAACAGGAGGCAACATGTTGGGTAATATGTATGGTCTTCCATTGGAACTGCTAGCATCCCTCCACAAAAGAAAAGAAAAAAAAGGCTAATGCAAAGCTTCTGTGGCATCTTAAGTGACACGAATGTAGAACAACATTGCTTGTAGGTACTCATTAACAATTCCATGCATATACATGTCAAGTGTGTAGAGATAAAGATAAACAGAAGGATGAAGGGGGTTGATTGGTACTATGACCCAATAAAGAAAGAGATTCATAGAAACAGATAACTTAAGAAAAATATTTGGTTAGCAACTTAAAGCATCACAAACTGTAGCAAATTACCTGTGCATTGGCAAATCAAAATCAATGCATTAGTTACCTAATACCATACAGAACTTCTAAAGTAGACCTGAGAAATGCAGATAGCGGTGAGAGAAGCATTCTAGAAACAAGTCCTCAGGTCTGAACACATTGTCAGATCTTTTTTAATGAGAAACATCACTTTAGTTATAGATCATCCTAAATACAACTGATAGTAACACGTGTGTTTCCCTTTAATTTCTATCTCAACAAGTGTTTCAGGTACTCAAACCGGTCAAACGGTGTGGTTCCCTTAATTTCTATCTCATGCCTTTCCTACCACTGAATCCATCACACACATGTAACTTCTCCCCTCTGGTTCTCTCAACTGAATCCTAGAACAAGGATCCTATTATCTCCATATAACCTTAACAGTCTCCTACTCCCATATACCATCATCAGTTATGAGCTCCCTACCCACAAATTATATACGCATGCATGCTACAAGATCACCATACCCTCAAACCATAATTCACATTTTTTAAAAATGAAACTAGTAGCTGTATTTTAGAGATCATATAACTTTTTAGGAAGGACATCATGATGTTTTATAGCTGACTCTAGTATATAATACAATGTAATTTTATGGGCTCATTCTTGTAAGCCAACAATTTAAGGACAAGAAGAATTAAGTAATCATGTGTAGAATAAGTAAGCAAAACTCATTCATAACGAGTTTCAACTTTCAACAACTGTACTTGGCCTTATCTTTCGAGAAAACCATCAGAGTTATAGATATCCCAAAAGGAAAAAAAATACTAGGAAAACTTTAACAGTTTTAACTATTGTACTTGGCTTATAATTCAAAAGAATACCATTGTTGTTGCAGGAAATTGGGCAAAAGCGTTCGAGTTCACAGGTGAAAGGTGTTTTTAGAATATCTGCAGCTACAACGGTTTTCTTTGAAACCTAAAGCCAACTACAACAGCTAGAACTTCGAAACAACAAAGCAGTAAGCATTTCAATACAAATGATGATCTCCAAAGACTGTCAAAACAGAAACTATACCTATTATGTCAAGAGGCTCGTCAGAATACAGATCCAAACATAATGCACACCTGTTCTGTCTCATTTCTACTAGTGCATAAGAGATCCATACTTGATATTTCCTAACAGTAATTCTATTTCGCAACTTTAACTCAAAAGCACACAGATCAGTACAAACACTACACAAAGGCAACTGCATATCCCTCATTCCCCAGTAAATTATCGATTCACAGAAAAACATTCCTTGTAAGATTTAAGCAAAAAACGAGCAATCCTCTAACACTGTGCCAAATCAACAAGCAAACGCGTTTGACAACAAAACTATAGTCGAAGTAATCATGCATTGGACGGGGTTCTCTCATCCCGTCATCCACAACATAAAATCTAGGTTTCCTGATGGTTGATTAAGGCTTAAATTTCAAATCTCGTGGAAATATTAACCTAATCAAAAGCATCAAACAAGATCCAAATAAATAGAGACATGAATAAGATAGGCGAAATGGAAGGTGTCTGAAGAAATACCTGACTGAACTTAAGAGCGTGTTGTTCTCCGGCAAGTTGAAGATTGCCGCTGACAAAGACGAGCATACCACCGGCAGGACCGGAGGGCTGGCAATCGACGGTGGTGATGCTATGTTTGCACTGCTGGAAAGGGAGAGAGGTGAGCTTGTTGACGATGTTCTGAGAACCTTGAATCTTCTGGCCTTCGAAAGTCAACATGGAAGACTCTTGGTACAAGTTGGCTAAGCCAGTCCGATTGGTGTCGAAGGTGGTGTAGTAGTGCTCTACGAATGCTTTCGACAAAGCGTCTGGATCCATCGCCTCCGATCGTCTCTTTCACTCACGCAGCCTTCTTCTGCCTCTCTGTATTCGTAGCTTATTCAAAACGCTACAGGGATTGGGTATTATATATGTCAGGGTTGTTTGGATGTAGGGTTTTAATGGTCGCTTTTGATAGATAACTACTGCGGTTTTTTTAAAATAATCATAATTGGAATTAGAAAAGTAGGATGAATCCCTTCCATATTATTTAACTCAATATTTCGATTTGAATTAAGGACAAAAGATTCTCTATAATTAAAAAAAGGGAAATTAATTAAAATACCCTAAGTTTGACCAAGTGTTACCAAAATGCCCTAAATCTCTCTCAGTTTGTTAAAATACCTTTTTTTTCCGCGATGGAGCCTGCGATCACGGGCTCAGGGACCATTTCTGACACTTCTCGTGAAACCTTCTCCTATTGACATTCACGATATCTATAAACACATTCAAATAATAATAATTTAAAACGATTTAATGAATTAGTTAATATATGATTATTATGTTAATGCGATAGGAGTGTAAAACAAAATTGAAAAAAAATAAGAGATGTACCATAAATTAAATAATTAACTATAAGGATATGAATTTTAAATATATAGAATATTTTTTATGTAGTGTATATGATATATATTAAAATATATAAATCCAAAAAAATTCAAGATTAGGCTCATTTCGAACGTATCGAAGAGACGATTATAATGGTGTAACTTGTTAAAATTAAAACGTATTTTTTTAACGTATTTTTGTTGATAAACGATTATATGTGTTAAATGTAAAATTTAAATTATGAAAGTAAAAGGTATAAAGTAAAATAAGTAAATAAGTATAGGGGTTGAAAGTGTAAAATTCAATTCGAAATTGTGATTTTGATTTGATATTTATACTTTCAATCCCTATACTTATTTACTAACTTAACTTTATACATTTTACTTTCATAATTTAATTTTACATTTAACACATATAATCGTTTATTGACGAAAATACGTTAAAAAATATGTTTTACTTTTAACAAGTTACACCATTATAATCGTCTCTTCGATACGTTCGAAATGAGCCAAACATTGAATTTTTTTGGATTTATATATTTTAATATATATCATATAAACTACATAAAAATTTATTTTTAACGTATTTTCAATTTTGTTTTACACTCCTATCGCATTAACATAATAATCATATATTAACTAATTCATTAAATCGTTTTAAATTATTATTATTTGAATGTGTTTATAGATATCGTGAATGGCAATAGGAGAAGGTTTCACGACAAGAATATGAAATGGGTTTTGACAAATTGGTATCACTGGACTCATTTAAGAATTGTGAAAATGGGTATTTGGCGAACGATGATTCATGTGTGTTTGGAACTGAAGTATTTGCAGTTACAGAGTATGCACAAAAAGATCGATGTTTGTCCATCACAAAGGCTCCGTCAATTTTTAATACTTACACTTGGACTATCGATAATAAAATAAATAAAACGTATTTTAACTATAAGAGTACCATAAATTAAATAATTAACAATAAGGGTATGAATTTTAAATACAAAAAATAATTTTTATGTAGTTTATATGATATATATTAAAATATATAAATCCAAAAAATTCAAGATTGGGCTCATTTCGAACGTATCGTAGAGACGATTATAATGGTGTAACTTGTTAAAATTAAAACGTATTTTTTTAATAAACGATTATATGTGTTAAATGTAAAATTAAATTTATGAAAGTAAAAGGTATAAAGTAAAGTTAGTAAATAAGTATAGGGGTTGAAAGTGTAACATTTAATTTTAAATTCATAAACACGAGGTGTACAGTGGTCACGCGGGCCAAAAGTTTCAAAAATGGTCCCTGGAATTTTTCAAAAATGGTCCCTTGCAATTGAAAAGTCACAAAATAAAACCATCGCGGGATGAGCCCGCGATCGCGGGATATAATTTTTCAAAAATGGTCCCTGCAAGTTTAAAAAAGTGTCAAAAATGGTCCCTGATCCCGCGATTGCGAGATCTATCGCGGAAAAAGGGCATTTTGACAAACTGTGAGAGATTTAGGGCATTTTGGTAACACGATGTTGGACTTAGGGCATTTTAATTAATTTCCCTTAAAAAAATAGATTTTTACTTTTTATTTTGTTTTAACAAATTTTTTATATGAGTTTTTAAAAGAAAACTTCAATATAGTGTTTGGAAAAAGAAATTATTTTTATTTATTCTTAAACAATAATATTAAATCATTTTTATTTTATTTAATTTCTTTATAAATATATTAAGATAATAAAGTTATAAAATATTTGAGGGGAGATTTGTTCAGGGTATTAAGGGGTATGAAGTGCAAATATGATGGATTCGTTACCTTCAACTCGTTATTTTTTTTATCAAATTGAGAGGAATGAAAAATTTATTTTTATTTACATCTTACTTGCATTTTCATTTTTATTCTCGTCCTTAAAAAGTTGAAAATTTTAAAATCGATAATATGTTAGAGTTAAATTTTAGAAATTTTACTTTTGATTCCTTATTTTAAAATTTTATGGAAAATTTGTTGCAGATACTCTAAAATCTAGATCCTTTCAACTTTCGCGAAAGTATTATATATTTTATACTTATGTTAAAATTACTTTTATTTTTCATAATTGATTATTTTATAGAGACAGAAATAAATGAAGTTTTCCTTTGTTTTTTTTATTTAGTATAACGAGTATTTTTAGATTAATGTATAAAACATTTATTTTTCTTATTTGTTTACTTGTTTTGACCAGGTATATCTTGTAACTATTAATGATTCATATGATAAATTGTCAAGTTGTATGATGATACGGGTCTAGACCTAGTGGAAGAACCGCCCGGAAGTGCTACTTCACAACCCGACCCGTCGACCCGTGGCTAAGGGGGGCGCCGGGTTTAACTCCACCCCATCCAACCAATTTTTCAGGTTTATCTATTTATTTGATTCAGTTATCTTTTCCTTATTTATCGAAATTTCGTTTCCATGTTTATCTTATTTTAGTTTCTTATTTAAAGAATTGTAATCCTAGGTTGGATGTTATGTTTTTTTGAATGAAAAGTTTCTTTTGAACAAATATTTGTTCTTTGTCATTCGGTTGGCCGGAGACTTGTTATCACGCTAGGGTTTCTAGCGTCCACTCGTATACGAATCCGTATCAAGTGGTATCAGCAGCACCAGGTTACTCAGGATGTCGGGTCGTGAGGGAGATCGTCGTCATCACCGTCGATACGCCGCCGGAGGCAACGGTTTTGAACAGCGTGACCCACGAGACGTTGCTGAGATTGAACGACTACAACAACGGGTTCGTGAGTTCGAGCTAAATCAGTTTGTGCAGGAAGACAACTCCGCTACGGAGTCCATTGTTTGGGATGACGATGGCGATTACAATGTTTTTGCCAGAAGGCCACGTCACCGGCCGTCACCACCGCCACCGCCGGCAGATCCCTTGCGAGCGTTGGGCATTCGGACGCAAATCCCAGAGTTTGAAGGTCGCATGCAACCCGACGATTTCATCGATTGGCTTCAAACCGTTGAGCGCATCTTTGATCTTTGACAAATTCCGGAAGACCTAAAGGTAAAACTTGTCGCCATTCGCTTACGCAAATATGCTTCTTTATGGTGGGAACATGTGCAAACCCAACGTTATCGGGAAGGTAAACATAAAGTAGAAACGTGGGACAAGATGAAACGATTAATGCGTTCCAAATTTCTACCGGTTAATCACAAACAAGACTCGTTTTTAGACTACCACAACCTAAAACAAAATCTACTTTTTGTTGAGGAATTTATAGTAGAATTTGAACGCCTACGAATGAGATGTGGCATTGAGGAAGACGACGAACAGGTTATAGCCCGCTTTTTGGGAGCAATACGGCCGGAAATATCGGACGTGGTTATGTTGCAACAATATTGGTCTTTTCTGATGTGTGCAGGTTGGCTCAGCGGGTCGAAAAACAGTTGGCGACCAAACAACGACCAGCACCGCCGCGTTTCGCGGGCCGTCCGACTGCTGTTCCAGCCACCCCCACCAGGACCGGCCCAATTAAAGCTGATCCAGCTCTCCGGTTGTTCCCGCCGGGTCGAGTTCTAATGCACTTCGTTGTTTCAAGTGTCAAGGGCTCGGTCATTTAAAACGTGATTGTCCGAATAAGCAGATTATCGCTTTTGTTGATGACCCGTTACCCACTTATGACACCGAAGACGAGCCCGACGCAGACCCCACAGAAATCCTTTATCCCGATCGAGGTGAGTCGCTTGTTGTCCAACGTATTCTCAACACGGCCGTCCACAATCCGGCCGATGACACACAATGGCTTCGCAACAACATTTTTCGTACCAAGTGCACTTCTAAGGGAAAAGTTTGTAACGTCGTTATTGATGGCGGAAGTTGCGAAAACATCGTGGCAACATCCATGGTGGAGAAACTCAACTTAACCCTACAGCCCCATCCCGAGCCATACCAACTTACATGGCTAAAAAGGGCAACCTCATCAAGGTTACGCATCGGTGTTTGGTTCAGTTTTCTATTGGTAATAAATATGCGGATGAAATATGGTGCGAAGTACTCCCGATGGACGCATGTCACCTCTTGTTGGGGCGTCCGTGGCAATACGACCGACGTGCCAAACACGACGGGTTCCGGAACACGTACTCCTTCAAAAAAGACGGTGTTAACATTACCCTTGCACCACTCGACCCACGAGATGAAGGAGCCGAATCTATGTTGGTCTCCGGACCTGCTTTCACCGGCCTCAACAAAACAGCCCCAACTAGTCCAGGTCACATCATCTTTGGCCTCTTGATTACGGAGGATAACCCCCTTATGTCGGATTTTCCACCGGAGGTCCAACCGCTCCTCTCCGAGTTTTGTGATATTTTTTCCGACGACATCCCCGCAGGTCTTCCTCTCGAACGTGACATACAACATTGTATTGATTTCCTTCCCGGGGCGAGCATTCCGAATAAGCCCGCTTATCGGATGAATCCGAAAGAATTCACGGAGTTGCATCGTCAAGTAACCGAACTCTTGGAAAAAGGCCTCATTCGGGAAAGCATGAGCCCATGTGCAGTACCGTCTCTCTTGGTTCCAAAACCGGGGGGTAAATTTCGCATGTGTATTGATAGTCGAGCGGTCAACAAGATCACAATTAAATACCGGTTCCCTATCCCCTGATTTGACGATTTGCTTGATCATTTACATGGAGCGTCCATTTTTTCCAAGATTGATTTACGTAGCGGGTACCACCAGATTCGCATGCGACCCGGTGATGAGTGGAAAACGGCGTTCAAAACGCGTGATGGGTTGTATGAATGGATGGTTATGTCGTTCGGATTGTCGAATGCCCCGAGCACTTTCATGAGGTTAATGAATTATATTTTTAAACCATTCATTGGTCGTTGTGTTGTCGTTTACTTTGACGACATTTTGGTGTTTAGCAAGGATATCGCACAGCACTTACTCCACCTTCGGGACATCTTCATGGTCCTGCGACAACAAAAATTGTACGCCAATGCAAAAAAATGCCACTTCCTAACATCTGAGGTCGTTTTCTTGGGGTACTTGGTATCGGGAAAGGGCATTCGCATGGATGAATCAAAAATCTCGGCAATCACAACTTGGCCACCGCCTAAATCGCTTCATGATGTCCGAAGCTTTCATGGTCTTGCTTCGTTTTACCGGCGCTTCATTCGCAATTTTAGTACGATCGTCGCCCCCATTACCGAGTGCTTAAAAAGTAGCAAATTTACTTGGTCCTCATCCGCACAACAATCTTTTGAAGCACTCAAGACAGCCGTGACACAAGCGCCCGTTTTAGCCCTTCCCAACTTCGAACATGTCTTCCAAGTCGAGTGCGACGCGTCGGGAGTAGGTATTGGCGGAGTTTTGAGCCAACAACATCGGCCCATTGCTTTTTTTAGTGAAAAGTTGAGTGACACAAGGCGCCGGTATAGTACATACGATAAAGAGTTCAACGCTATTGTTCGAAGTCTTGAATATTGGCGACACTATCTTCTACCCGGCGAATTTATTTTATACTCCGACCACCAAGCTCTTAAGTTTATTCAGGGCCAAACAAAGCTTAACCCGCGACATGCCAAATGGGTCGAGATGCTACAAGATTTCACCTTTGTTATTCGACACAAGTCGGGTTCCGCAAACTCATTCGCCGACGCCTTGAGCCGTCGCCCTTCCCTCGTGACATCCGTCGCTTTTGAGGTAGTCGGTTTCCAATCCTTTTCTAACTTATACCAAGACGATCCAGATTTTCGTGAAGTGTGGACCAACAGTACCACTAGTCCATATCGAGATTTTGTTCAAAAAAACGGATTACTTTATAAAGGAAATCGTTTGTGTGTTCCGCTCTCGTCGTTTCGGGAAGCGATTATCCTCGAGTGCCATCAGGGAGCCTTAGCAGGCCATTTTGGCCGTGACAAAACTGTTGCGTTGGTCCAAGACCGATTTTTTCGGCCAAAGCTCCATCGAGACGTGTCAAAGATTTTGAAACGGTGCCGTATTTGTTACATCGCCAAAACGCATCACACGAATCAGGGGCTTTACACTCCTTTACCAGCTCCCGAACGCCCATGGGAAGACGTGAGCATCGACTTCGTCTTGGGCTTACCATTGACCCAACGAAAGAAGGACTCGATTATGGTTTTCGTTGATTGTTTTTCTAAAATGGCTCATTTCATTCCTTGCGTCAAGACGTATGATGCATCCCAAGTGGCCCGGCTCTATTTTGATGAGAGTGTCCGTTTACATGGCGTTCCAAAAACCATTACGTCCGATCGTGACGTTAAGTTCATTAGTCATTTTTGGCGTACATTGTGGAAACGTTTGGGAGCAAAGTTACAATTTAGTAGTTCCCACCACCCGCAAACCGATGGTCAAACAGAAGTTACAAATCGGAGTTTGGACAATCTACTCCGAAGCTTGGTCGGGGATAATCCAAAGAAGTGGGACCTTGTTCTTCCTCAAGCGGAATTCGCCTATAACAGGTCTAATCACAGTTCCACGGGCCGCAACCCGTTCTTTGTCGTATACGGACGCAACCCGTTTACTCCGCTCGACTTAGCACCGTCTTCGGAACATCAACATTTTAGCGCCGACGGGGATGAACAAGCAACACAAATTAAACTTTTGCATAAACAGGTACGGGAACAGATCATCAAACACAATTTGCAATATCAGACACGGGTTAATAAACATCGCCGAAAGGTCGTTTTCAACGAGGGATATCTCGTGTGGATATATTTGCGTCGTGAGCGGTTTCCACAGAGGCAATTCGGCAAGCTGCAGCCACGAGCCGATGGTCTGTTCCGTGTTCTTCAACGCATTAATGATAATGCCTATAAGATCGACCTCCCGGGTCATTACAAGGTCTCCGCCACCTTTAATGTTGCTGACTTGTCTCCGTATGAACCCGGTGAAGACGATGACTCGAGGTCGAGTCCTTTTTTAGAGGGGGAGGATGATACGGGCCTAGACCTAGTGGAAGAACCGCCCGAAAGTGCTACTTCACAACCCGACCCGTCGACCCGTGGCTAAGGGGGGCGCCGGGTTTAACTCCACCCCATCCAACCAATTTTTCAAGTTTATCTATTTATTTGATTCAGTTATCTTTTCCTTATTTATCGTAATTTCGTTTCCATGTTTATCTTATTCTAGTTTCTTATTTAAAGAATTGTAATCCTAGGTTGGATGTTATGTTTTTTTGAATGAAAAGTTTATTTTGAACAAATATTTGTTCTTTGTCATTCGGTTGGCCGGAGACTTGTTATCACGCTAGGGTTTCTAGCGTCCACTCGTATACGAATCCGTATCATATTATATTTTTTATATTATTATCGAAGACTGGAACTAGTTTATTTGAAAAGTTCAAAAATCGCAACAAATTTAAACCTTACTTTTAGAAGGTTCACAACAACTATGTTAGACAACCTAAGGGGGGGGGTAAGGTTGTATTTTAAATCTTTTACTTTCAAAAAAAAATTCTTTTTACAAATAAATACAGAATAAATAAAGCAGAGTATAAATAAATAAGTATACAACAATTATATAAACAGATATAATTTAAATGCACAGCGGAAATGTAAATAGATAAGGGAAAGAGAATACTTGACAACGGAATTTTTAAAGTGGTTCACCAAACACAAAGTTGGCTAGTCCACCTCGAGAAAATAACACTTCTCGGAGATCCAATACGAAACGTGTTCTTTACGGTAGAAACACAAACCTTAATACAATAATACAATCACGAATATCTCTTGGTTGAGAGAATTATATGGATCACTCACTCTAATCAAACACTTACAAGAGGGTATAATTTTAATATGACAATCACTCTTGTACAATATTAATCACTTGGATTTTTAGAGAGAGTTTGATCACTTGAGTTGTTTTGCTGATTCAACTAATCAAGAGATTTTAATCTGCTATCAACTCAAGATTTCTTGCTCAAAAATATTTTTATAAATTATAACTGATTGAGAGAAGAAACAGCAGAGTAGTGATCAAATGCTGAGGGAGAAATTAAATGCTGAAGTTGGTGTGTCTTGAATGCTACCAGGAGAGGTGTATTTATACTTGAACTTGCAATGCCAACTTCCTACTACATCTGACAGTAGAAAGGTTCACTTGCAGAGGCCTGACAAGAAAAAGACTACAGCCAATAAGAAGTGCACAGCGCTTCTTCTCCATAAATGCTTGAATAGCAACAATGAGATATGTTCTGATCTTGAGCTGTCAAACACACTTCCAAAAGCACTTTTCATAAAAAATATTAATAAAACTAAAAGCTTTAGTTTAAAAAAAAATGGATATGAAGTCTGATTTTTTTGAGTTTGACAAAACCTTTAAAGATTATTTTAATAAACTTAAATAAAACTTTAGTTTTAAATAAAATTTAAATATCTTTAATTTAAAATCAGTTTTGGGTTTTATAAATTTCCAAGTGGTATATTATTTTAGGGTGTTTGTCATTTTAAAATAAAATGACGAAACTCTTCAGTCTTGGATTCTTCAGATAAAATGATTTGAGATCATTTAAATATCTGCACACTCAGATAAAATATTAGATAACAAAAAATGCGGTGTGTTTTGTAATCATCAAAATAAATATAGAGATGTGATTTTATGTGTACCAAAAATATATCACAATATTTAAAGCTGGGTACACTTGCACCAACAATCTCCCCCTTTTTGATGATGACAAACACAACGCTAAACACGAGAGCATACTCGGTTTCTCTCCCCCTTTTGTCGAAGCAAAAAGGGTTTAAGAAAATCGCTTATGCTCCCCCTCGAAAGATGCTCCCCCTCAAAAGATGAAATATTTGAGAGTTAGTATTTATCAAGGGTTATACTCAAGCATGCCTAAACCAAGCCTTAATTTAAAGAACGCTTTTTTGTTAAGGGCTTTTGTGAAAATATCGGCCAAATTATCTTCCGAATCAACCTTTTCAAGCACGATTTTGCCTTTTTGAACATTATCTCGTAAAAAGTGATGTCTCAATTCAATATGTTTGGTACGAGAATGTAAAACAGGATTTTTACTTAGATTTATGGCACTTGAGTTATCACACATAATTGGAATTTTGGTTAGATGTACCTCAAAGTCGGTAAGAGTGTGTTTCATCCAAAGAACTTGAGCACACGCTCTTGCGGCGGCTACATATTCCGCTTCGGTAGTAGACAACGCTACGGATTGTTGTTTCTTAGAGAACCAAGACACAAGTGAGAGACCTATAAAGGCACATACTGTTGGGTCATCAAGATTTGAAGATGACCTCATGATCTCCTTTTATACTTTGAAAAACATTTTATACTTAGAGAAATTTTGGATGCATGGTTCTTTGTAATGGCTTGTACAAGATATCAAATGTTTGGTGAAGTCAAAGATCAACCAAAGTCAAGATTAAAGATTCTCTCATTGTGGAAGTGAAAGATCTTTTCTCAAACATACAAGTCATTGTTCACCGAAATTGTTCTCACAATTTCGGTGGTATTTCCACCGAAACTTCTCTCTATTTCGGCCTAGTCTCAAAGAAGCTTTTCCCAAAGATGATGTCATATATCTCAAAGATGATGTCACATATCTCAAAGATGTGTCACATATCCCAAATGACATTTCGGTGGGACCTCAAAGAAGCTTCAAAGATGTTTTCTCCAAAGATGTGTCACATATCTCAAGTTTCCATCGGTGGTGCTTTTCTTGAAAGAAAATCTGAGAAGCAAAAGGAGACAAAAGTGAGAGACATGATAAGACAAAATGAGAAGCAAATTCATTTTGTCTTGGAAGAAATCTTACAACCTTTCTTCGGTGGTGCATTTGTTGAAAGAGATTTTGAGAAGCAAAAGAAGACAAAACTGAGAGACATAAGAAGACAAATTGAGAAGATATTTTCTACATGGATAAAGTGACCTTCTGTCTTATTATCCATTTTCAGCTAAGGTCCCTGTTATATGCTCAAGCTACTCTGTCTGCACCTAGTAAAAGGTGACAAGGACTTCACAACTTTCCAGAAGTCAACATCCTTAGCAAGTGTGAAGATGACAAGTGTCTCAAGCATTCAATGCTTGCACACTCCTTGTCACTATAAAAGGAAGAGCTCTCCATACTGAAATACACACATCTTGAGAGACTTTGAAGATTACTGTGAGCTCTTGATATTCTACGCAAACTGGAAGAATTCTCTAAGTGCAAGAATTTCCAGTTTGCTTGAAAAACTTTATAGCTTTGTTCTAAGTGTTCTTAGTTATTTTGTTGTATACTTTGTGTAAGATTGTTAGAATAGTTTATCTGTTCTTTTCCGCAACAGTCTTAAGTTTTCTATGTGTAATTCTTGTTGAAAGATTTTCAATAAAAAGAATTAAAATTGTGAAAATTTTGAGTATTGTATTCAACCCCCCCCCCTTCTACAATACTTGTTATAGCCATCTGGGACTAACACATACCCCACTAGTACTCTTTCGGTCAACAATAGATCCACCAAGATCGGAATCGGCGAAACACGTTACTTCTAACTCGGGTTTCTTTGCGTACCATAAGCCAAGATTAGTAGTACCTCGTAAATATCGAAAAATACGCTTGACAGCTTCATAGTGAGTTTGTTTAGGTGAAGATTGAAAGCGAGCACATAAACATACACTAAACATAATATCAGGTCTACTAGCAGTTAAATATAACAAGCTACCAATCATACCACGATAAATCTTTTCATTAAAATCGTTTCCCTCCTCGTCACGAGATAATTGCAAATTTGTGGTCATTGGAGTTTCAACGGGTTTGACATTTTCAAAGTTAAACTTTTTCAACATATCTTTACAATATTTAGATTGACTAATAAAAATACCAGTTTCACATTGTTTTATTTGCAATCCTAAGAAGAATTTTAATTCTCCCATCATGCTCATTTCAAATTCGCTAGTCATTTTCGCAGAAAATTCATTACACAATTTTTCATTAGTGGAACCAAAAATAATATCATCAACATATACTTGCACAACCACAATATCATTTTGAACATATTTCACAAATAAAGTATTATCAATTTTACCCATAATATAACCACTAGAAATTAAAAAGGTTTTTAATCTATCATACCAAGCACGCGGAGCCTGCTTTAAACCATAAAGCGCCTTTTTTAATTTATAAACATGTGTCGGGTTTTCAAAACTTTCAAAACCGGGAGGTTGAGAAACGTATACCTCCTCATTTATAATACCATTTAAGAAAGCACTTTTAACATCCATTTGAAATAACTTAAAATCTTTAGCATTTGCAAAAGCGAGAAGCATTCGAATAGACTCCAACCTTGCAACCGGTGCAAAGGTTTCGTCATAATCTATACCTTCTTGTTGACTATACCCCTTGGCAACTAAACGTGCCTTGTTTCGTGTGACTCCACCGTTCTCGTCTACCTTGTTACGGAAGACCCATCTTGTGCCAATAATGGTTTGACTACTAGGGCTAGGCACTAAGTCCCACACATCATTCCTAGTAAATTGGTTTAACTCTTCTTGCATGGCCAATATCCAATCCTCATCACCTAAAGCTTCATCTATGGTTTTAGGTTCTATGGTTGAGATAAAGGCATGGAAAGCACAATGGGTATGAATTTGTGATCTAGTTGTCCTTTGGTTTAGGTCACCTATAATTTGATCTACGGGATGGCCTCGAGCGGTTCTAAGGTTAGGATCATCTATACCTTGTGGAATAAAACACAAAGGGGCATCACTAGATTCAATATTATTTGTGGAAGGTTGGGCACCTAAATCCAAGGTACTAAGTTGTTGGGCTAAGACATCTCCTTCACAAACATTGTCATTTGCTAAGGGTGCACTCGGTTTGGGAGGACTCTCGTCAAAGCTGACATTTAAGGATTCTTCTACTACCATGGTCTCCTTATTTAGGATTCTATAGGCTTTGCTATTCCAAGAATAACCAAGGAACACTCCCTCATAGGCTTTAGGGTCAAATTTGGTTAAATAAGATTTGGTGTTTAAAATGAAACATTTACAGCCAAATACTTTTAGGTGAGCTAAGGAAGGCTTTCTACCACGGAAAAGCTCATAGGGTGTCTTATTTAGGATATTTCTAACTAGGACACGGTTAAGCACATAGGTCGCGGTAGCAACGGCATCACACCAAAACTTTTGGGGAACTTGATGTTCGTTTAGCATAGTTCTACTCATTTCTTGCAACGTTCGATTTTTCCTTTCAACAACCCCGTTTGACTGAGGTGTTCGAGGAGCAGAAAAGTTATGAGTTATACCATGTTTATCACAAAAGGCACCAAATTGTACATCATTATCGAATTCTCGTCCATGGTCCGTACGTATGGAAACAATCGTACAACCTTGTTGGTTTTGAATTCGTTTTCCCAAAATTTTAAACTTTTCAAAAGCCTCATTTTTATGTCTCAAAAATAAAGTCCAAGTATAACGGGAATAATCATCCACAATAACCAAAGTATAAAAATTTCCTCCAAAACTTTGAATAGCCATCGGGCCAAAAAGATCCATATGTAAAAGTTCTAAAACTCTTTGAGTAGAAATAACATTTTTTGATTTATGAGAAACGTGATGTTGTTTGCCGACACGACAAGCATCACAAAAATGATTATCAAACTTTAATTTTGGAAGGTCACTCACAAGCTCCTTATTTTTTAAATTTTGAATTAATCTTAGATTAGCGTGACCTAAACGCCTATGCCATAAAGTAGAAACATCATTAATAGAAGATAAGCATACATTTTCAGATACAACAGTTTTGCAAATATATAAATTTCCTTTCACAGAACCAGTCAAAAGAACTTGGCCATTTTTCAAGATTTTGCACGAGTCTTCTTCGAAGACAACAGTTATACCATTTTTACACAATTGGCGAACACTTAACAAATTAAAATGTAAATTATCAACATGATTCACATCAAGAAATTTAACATTATTGCAAGAGACTGTACCTCTCCCAATTATATTTCCTTTGGAGTTTCCTCCAAAAATTACCTGTCCACCATCACATGACTTATATGATGAAAAGAGATTATTGTTTCCGGTCATGTGACGTGTGCAACCACTATCGAGTATCCAGTCCATATCAAGGTTTATCTACAATAATAAAGATGTAATTTTTATGGTCCCCATTTCTCGTGGGTCCTTGACAATTAGTTTTAATAAAAAAAAAAAATATATAAAGTCAAACAGAATATATATATATAATACATTACACAATATTAATATATATATAATACATCAAACAATATTAATATATATATATATAACACATATCAAGTCAAACAAAATATATATATAATATATTAAACACACAAAATATATATATATATATGTAGTACGTATATATATATAAACAAACAGTACATAGCAATATATATTACTTATATATATAATATATACAACAAATTATATTTAAACTATATATATATATAACATATATACATAACACATTTAAAACCATAAACGCATACCACCGGGATTATCATTACTAAACATTCCTTTTGGAATCCATTTATTTACCATTTTAATTTTGCGATTATATTTATCATACACATAAAAACAAGTATTTATATTCGCATTATTATTAGGTTTAGAATATTTATCATGGTACATGCGAGCATACGGTTTTCTCGTATTATAATTTACATTGTTTATTTTACGCACATACGGATGTTTTTGCACATATTGATTTCTTGTATTAACTTTAGGTGATTCATAAAATCTTTTGATGGGTTTACAAGAACATTTATCTTTGCACGTATCGGAACCAATACCTTTTCTACATTTTATACGGTTAGGCATATTAAGCATGTTAAGAACTTTTTTATTACTACTTTCAAAGGCTTTAGCTAACATGTTATCTTTTTCATATGAATCACATTTTCCTTTTAAACATGCAATCTCATTCTCAAGAATATCACATTTTGTACAAATAATATTTTCATGTGACTTTTTATTTAAGCATGCAATTTCTTTGTTTAGAGCATCACAAGATTTACAAAAATCTTTTTCTCCTAATTTAGTTTCTAATTTAGCAATTATATTCATATCATTTTCAGATTTTTGTTTGCCATCATTAATTTTCTTATTACATGCAGATATCGTTTCTTTTAATCTAGAATTTTCGTCTTGGTAACGATTTGCAAGAGCAGCCATTTTGTGAAATGATTCATATAATTCTTCAAGATTATTTTCATTATCACTATCATAATCTGAGTAAGAAGATTTTACCTCATCGTCGCTTTCGGCCATAAGACAAATAGCTTGATATTCGTCTTCTTCTTCGCTTTCACTCCACGCGCCTCCAATGAAGGCTTTCTCCTTCTTATTTTGAAATTTGTTCTTTTTAGGACATTCATTGGCGTAATGATCTTTGTCGCCACATGAGTAACAAAAACCTCTCTTTGGCTTAGCTTTATCGTCACCACTTGAGTCGTCATTTTTCTTTACTTTTTCGTCTCGTTTATGGAACTTACGACTTCGGTTTTCACCACCACGACGGTAGTTACCGTTTCTTTGAAATCTGCCATTGTTAGAAAATTTATTATTATTAAAAAACTTGGAAAAGTTTCTTACCAACATGGCAACTTCATTGAGAGTTTCGGATGGATCTTTTGAGGTGCTAGCTTCCTCCTTCTTCTTGACATTCGGAGTTGAGGCATTAAGAGCGATCGACTTCTTTTTGACTTGCTCCCGATCTTTGTTTCTTTTGAGTGCAATTTCATGCACTTTAAGATTACCGATCAAGTCATCTATCTTCATTATGGAAAGGTCACGGGAGTCTTCTAAAGATGTTATCTTTTGCATCCACTCCGAAGGAAGGGCTCGTAGGATTTTCCTTATATAGTCCTCGTTAGGATAAGTGCGATCCAAACCTTTCAAAGTAGTCACAATAAGGTTAAATCTTTTAAACATTGAGTCAATTGACTCATCTTGTTTCATTTCGAACAGTTCATAATCGTGAACTAAAATGTTCACTTTACTAGATTTAACCTCCGTGTTTCCACGATGAGTATTATTTAAACTTTCCCATATTTGATTTGCAGTTTTATATGTATATACTCTTTCAATTTCATCAGTTGTTAAAGCAGCATATAATATATTTTTAGCTTCAAAGTTTAAACAAAAATGAGTTTCATCAGAAGTAGTCCATTCATCTATAGGTTTATCAATATAAACATCATCTTTCACAATGGTGGGTTTAAAATTCCCTTTTTCTATAATATTCCAAATCTTTTGATTTTTGCCACGCACGTGACATTCAAATAGCTCGGCCCAAATGCCAAACTTTTCAGTATCTATCAAGGGAGGTTTTGAAAACACAATATTAGTTTGTTGAGCCATTTAAAGGGATAAAAGAAATTTATGCAGAAATTTTTGAAAGACCTGCTCTGATACCAAATGTTAGACAACCTAAGGGGGGGGGGGGGGGGGGTAAGGTTGTATTTTAAATCTTTTACTTTCAAAAAAAAATTCTTTTTACAAATAAATACAGAATAAATAAAGCAGAGTATAAATAAATAAGTATACAACAATTATATAAACAGATATAATTTAAATGCACAGCGGAAATGTAAATAGATAAGGGAAAGAGAATACTTGACAACGGAATTTTTAAAGTGGTTCACCAAACACAAAGTTGGCTAGTCCACCTCGAGAAAATAACACTTCTCGGAGATCCAATACGAAACGTGTTCTTTACGGTAGAAACACAAACCTTAATACAATAATACAATCACGAATATCTCTTGGTTGAGAGAATTATATGGATCACTCACTCTAATCAAACACTTACAAGAGGGTATAATTTTAATATGACAATCACTCTTGTACAATATTAATCACTTGGATTTTTAGAGAGAGTTTGATCACTTGAGTTGTTTTGCTGATTCAACTAATCAAGAGATTTTAATCTGCTATCAACTCAAGATTTCTTGCTCAAAAATATTTTTATAAATTATAACTGATTGAGAGAAGAAACAGCAGAGTAGTGATCAAATGCTGAGGGAGAAATTAAATGCTGAAGTTGGTGTGTCTTGAATGCTACCAGGAGAGGTGTATTTATACTTGAACTTGCAATGCCAACTTCCTACTACATCTGACAGTAGAAAGGTTCACTTGCAGAGGCCTGACAAGAAAAAGACTACAGCCAATAAGAAGTGCACAGCGCTTCTTCTCCATAAATGCTTGAATAGCAACAATGAGATATGTTCTGATCTTGAGCTGTCAAACACACTTCCAAAAGCACTTTTCATAAAAAATATTAATAAAACTAAAAGCTTTAGTTTAAAAAAAAAATGGATATGAAGTCTGATTTTTTTGAGTTTGACAAAACCTTTAAAGATTATTTTAATAAACTTAAATAAAACTTTAGTTTTAAATAAAATTTAAATATCTTTAATTTAAAATCAGTTTTGGGTTTTATAAATTTCCAAGTGGTATATTATTTTAGGGTGTTTGTCATTTTAAAATAAAATGACGAAACTCTTCAGTCTTGGATTCTTCAGATAAAATGATTTGAGATCATTTAAATATCTGCACACTCAGATAAAATATTAGATAACAAAAAATGCGGTGTGTTTTGTAATCATCAAAATAAATATAGAGATGTGATTTTATGTGTACCAAAAATATATCACAATATTTAAAGCTGGGTACACTTGCACCAACAAACTATTTCCCAAAAACTTCTTACATAAATGGAGAAGTCATAACAAGGTTTGTATATACATCTAACTTTTATAAACAACCTACTAATCTAATCCATAACGTGCACAATTATATTATAAAAGTTGTCTACAAAATCTCCAAAACATCAATACTTTCATCAACTTCTCGATCATGTCATCAAAAGCATAACTCAGGAACCTCTCGAACTCTCATCCTAGCTTATCATTTCCCGAGCTAGAACCTGGTAAGAAAAAATTAATTTTAAACGATTAGGTTTACGCATAGTGAGAACATCCATTTTCAAATTAAAGCTTTATAGGCTTTGAAAATCAATGTAAACAAAGCGTATAAACAAACCTGGTTTGCAACCATTCTTACCGTACATATACACATCTTGCGATGACGGGAACATACTCGATTCCATGAATATGACTAACATTCAGTAAGTCATATTATCACGTTCGAGAGCCTACTACGAATCATCACAGATTCGAGATCATTGCTCATGTCCAAGAAATTACGATTTATTTTATGCCTATTTCTTGGAGTGGAAGTAGAGATTACAATTTACTTTATGCCTATCTCTTACCTTCCCCTAGAAATCAGGAATTACGATTAACTCTCGCATATTCCTAGATTTCTCATCACAATATGAAATAGGAATTACAATTTACTTTATGTCTATTCCTCATTTAACATCAACGGGATTTACAAGTTACTTTATGCCTATTCCACGTTTCACATTATAATACGAAATGGAAATTACAATTTACTTTATGCATATTCCTCATTTCTCATCACCTTACGAAATGAGAATTACAAGTTACTTTATGCTTATTCCTCATTTCAGGCCAACGAGAATTACAAGTTACTTTATGTCTATTTCACGTTACAAATAATACCAGTGCCTATGGATCCATAACACTTCCTAGCATACTTGCATATTTACTCGAACCCACAAAAACATTTCATATCATATTCTTATTTCTCAATTGTCCCTCTTCGGCGACTTAGCACGGGGGTTCCGCTACCCGATTATCCGGTATCACAATCCAGAAGACACCCAATTCCGGAACCTTAATTCCGGACTCATTCGGAATCCGCTAAAAATCATCCGGACACTATCTGAAATCCGGTAAAATCCGGTATCCGAAACCCAATCCGAAAAACATCCGGATTCTGGAAATTTCTAAAATTCAACTTCCGGACTCTTTGTACTAGACATCGATTTTACTCTGAAAACTCATCTCAGTTCAATTTACATCAACTGCATTTCAGTATACATTTACTAAAACACTTAAACCATTTACCATCACATATTTCATTCAATTTCCGCATCAATTATTTAGAAAGGAGACGAACTCACCTGGGTTTAAGAAATCGAACGCAGACTGCAAATTCGAATCAATTCCCGTTCAACTTTTACTCCAATAATCAAAACCTAAACAAAATCAGCTTAATCTGATTATCAACTCCTAAGAGATTGAAGTACATACCAAATCGAACTCTTGCCGAAGCAAATTCAAGATTCAAAAACTCTTCCTCTGCTTGTTAGACCGACTTCTGGAAAACCCAAACTGAGATATTTCTCAATACATAACCGACTCCTTCTTTAAATATCAAATTCACAATTTCAATTTTAGACCCTCAACTTATCACAAATCAGAATTTAACTCCAACTATAACCAATTACACATTTGATCCCTTAACTTCAAACTTTAATCTTTCAAAAATAAGATTACAAAGACAATGTAATTTTTGAGGTGTTACATTATCAGGCAAAATGGATAGAAAATAAAAATAATGAATACCTTATATAAGATAAACTTTGTTACTTCTAAATGCATTTTGTTGTTTTATAAAAAAAAACATTTTGCAACACAAATAAAATGATAGTCATTCTTAAGCAGAGTCGTGTGTTGTAATAGTTTACAAATTTATGAGGAATATTAGACTTTCACCAAGTTCTCAAGGCAACGATATACAATTTAACAGTAAAAGACGTAAAATACTTGTTAGACGGCTAAAATTCATTTGATTACATGTGCATCATTATAGACACAGTTAAATAAAGTGGTTCTTATATCTATACTACTTTATTTGTGTATCGATGTTTGCATTGAAATTGTAAACAAAGCGGTTACGTCGGATTTAGAATGTGAAGCCAACCATGGTTTATTATTTACCGTAACAGTTGGCTCATATTTGGTGAATAATTTAGTGTTAAATAATTAATAAACTTCATATATTCTAATGGAAAGAAGGAAAAAAAATATTGGTAGATACATATTTTGAATGAAGGTATGAGTAACAAACAAATATAATTCTAAGGGACATTCACCAAATGATTACTTGATGTCATTTACTTCGTTAAATGAGTATGACAAGAATCAAAAGTCTTATATAGTAAAAAATATAACGAGGACTAAGAATCTTACTTGATAAAAGACACGGTAAAGACCAAAAATCGTATTTAGTAAGTTAGAAGAAGACTTTTATTGTTTAAGTGTTATCGTATAAAATACACTTATCAACAATTCATTTTTAATGGTTGAGAATGTTACCCGATAAAGTAGGCGATGATAAAACTCTCGCCGGTAAATACTTACCCAACAAAGTTTTGGTAGACAACGTTAAGTGAGATTTTATAATTTTGTATCCAATAAAATAAGATTACACTAACTCGTGTTATCGGACCTAGGGCTGTAAATGAACTGAACACAAACGAACGGAGGTTTTTTGTGTTCGTTCGTTTAACTTAACGCACAATGAACGAAAACGAACGGTAAACGAACGAAATTTTTAGTGTTCATATCCGTTCGTTAAGAAATGTGTTTGTTCATGTTCGTTTGTTTAGATGCTAAACCAAGGAACACAAATAAAAAAACAACTATCATTACTCATCACTTATTTCTTGATAACATAAGAGAATTATAATTTGTAAACTCGAGTAAAGTTATGAGAAAAGAATAGAATTTTAAATACCTAATTTAATCAATAGTTTTACATATTAATGTCATCATATATAAATATATTTATAAATATAAACAAATATATACAAATGTAAATCAATAAATGTTCCCGAATATATACAAAAAAAACGATATTATGAATAATTTTTTAAGGGAAATTAATTAAAATGCCAAAAGTCCAACTTCAAGTTACCAAAATGCCACAAATCTCTTCCAATTTGCAAAAATGCCCTTTTTTTCCACGATAGGATCCCGCGATCGCGGGGCCAGGGACCATTTTTGACACTTTTTGAAACTTGCAGGGACCAATTTTGAAACTTTTGGCCCGCGTTCATCCGCGTCGACCACTAGTGGTTCACCCCGCGTTCGACCAATTTTATGAATTTAAAATGAAATGTTACACTTTTAACCCCTATACTTATTTACTAAATTTACTTTATACCTTTTACTTTCATTATTTTAATTTTACATTTAACACATATAATCGTTTATTAACTAAAATACGTTTTAATTTTAACAAATTACACCATTATAATCGTCTCTTCGATACGTTCGAAATGAACACAATCTTGAATTTTTTTGGATTTATATATTTTAATATATATCATATACAGTTATACACTACATACAAAAATATTTTTTATATTTAAAATTCACACCCTTATAGTTAATTATTTAATTTATGGTACATCTTTTTTTTTTCAATTTTGTTTTACACTCCTATCGCATTAACATAATAATCATATATTAACTAATTCATTAAATCGTTTTAAATTATTATTATTTGAATGTGTTTATAGATATCGTGAATGACAATAGGAGAAGGTTTTACGAGAAGAATATGAAGTGGGGTTTTGACAAGTTGGTATCACTGGACTCCTTTTAGAATTGTGAAAATGGGTATTTGACGAATGATGATTCACGTGTGTTTGGAGCTGAAGTATTTGCAGTTACAAAGTATGCACAAAATGATCGATAATAAAATAAATAAAACGTATTTTAACTATAAGGGTGTGTTTGGTACGCAGACTGGATGGGACGGGACGGGACAAAAAAAATAGTTTCATGTTTGGTATGCCATGGGACAAAAATCAGATGGGACAACATGGAACAAAAACAAGTTTTAATGGGACAAAACATAAGATTTTTTGTTCCACCAAAATAGGTGGAACAACATGGGACTAAAATATCAGATTACTAAATTACCCTTTTTTCCAACGTAACTTAGATTAAAATTATCTCCTCCAGTTCAGTCTCGTCCCGTCCCATCCAGTTCAGTCCCGCCCACTTACGTCCCGTCCCATCTAGTATGCGTACCAAACGCTACCTAAAAGTACAACTGTATATGGTATATATTAAAATATATAAACTCCAAAAAAATTCAAGATTGGGCTTATTTCGAACGTATCGAAGAGACGATTATAATGGTGTAATTTGTTAAAATTAAAACGTATTTTTTTAACGTATTTTAGTTAATAAACGATTATATGTGTTAAATGTAAAATTAAATTTTGAAAGTAAAAGGTATAAAGTAAAGTTATTAAATAAGTATAGGGGTTGAAAGTGTAAATATGAAATCAAAATCACAAATTGGAATTAAAATTTACACTTTCAACCCCTATACTTATTTACTTACTTTACTTTATACCTTTTACTTTCATAATTTAAATTTTACATTTAACACATATAACCGTTTATTAACTATAATACGTTAAAAAAATACGTTTTAATTTTAACAAGTTACACCATTATAATCGTCTCTTCGATACGTTCGAAATGAGCCCAATCTTGAATTTTTTTGGATTTATATATTTTAATATATATCATATACAGTACATAAAAAATATTTTTTATATTTAAAATTCATACTCTTATAGTTAATTATTTAATTTATGGTACATCTTTTATTTTTATTTTTCAATTTTGTTTTACACTCCTATCGCATTAACATAATAATCATATATTAACTAATTCATTAAATCCTTTTAAATTATTATTATTTGAATGTGTTTATAGATATCGTGAATGGTAATAGGAGAAGGTTTCACGAGAAGAATATTAAATGGGGTTTTGACAAGTTGGTATCACTGGACTCATTTAAGAATTGTGAAAATGGGTATTTGGCGAATGATGATTCATGTGTGTTTGGAGCTGAAGTATTTGCAGTTACAGAGTATGCACAAAAGGATCGATGTATTTCCAACGTAACTTAGATTAAAATTATCTCCTTCAGTTCAGTCCCGTCCAGTTCCATCCCGTACCATCTAGTATGCGTACCAAACGCTACCTAAGAGTACCATAAATTAAATAATTAACTATAAGGGTATGAATTTTAAATATAAAATATTTTTTATGTAGTATATATGATATATATTAAAATATATAAATCCAAAAAAATTCAAGATTGGCTCATTTCGAACGTATCGAAGAGATGATTACAATGATGTAATTTGTTAAAATTAAAACGTATTTTTTTAACGTATTTTAGTTAATAAACGATTATATGTGTTAAATGTAAAATTAAATTATGAAAGTAAAAGGTATAAAGTAAATTTAGTAAATAAGTATAAGGGTTGAAAGTGTAACATTTTAATTTAAAAGTAAAATTTGGTCGAACGCGGGGTCAAACGCGGGTCAAATTTTAAAAATGGTCCATTGCAATTGAAAAGTCAAAAAAATAAACCATCGCGGGATTTCTTCGTGATCGCGGGATTGAATTTTTCAAAAATGGTCCCTGCAAGTTTAAAAAAGTGTCAGAAATGGTCCCTGAGCCCGCGATCGCGGGCTTTATCGCGGAAAAAGGGCATTTTGGCAAACTGAGAGAGATTTAGGGCATTTTGGTAACACTTGGTCAAACTTAGGGTATTTGAATTAAGGGAAATTAATAAAAATACCCCATAATTGAAGTTGAGTTACCAAAATACCCAAAAAAATTCAAAGTTTACCCAAATGCCCTAAATTTCCGCGTTGAGTGTCCGTGATCGCGGTCAGGGACTGAAAGTGATAATTTTTTCAACATTATTTACACTTCCAGTCCCCACCGCGGGCCATCGCGGGCATCATCGCAGAAATTTAGGGCATTTGAGTAAACTTGAATTTTTTTTGGGTATTTTGATAACTCAACTTCAATTATGGGGTATTTTAATTAATTTCCCTTTATTAATTTAACTAAATGAAAAAATGTTGATATTTATTTATTTTTAAATAAAAAAGCCGCTGACGATAACTCGAAGGAGACTTGAAAATTACTTTACTTAAAAAATGAATGTGGGAGAAAAAGAGAAGAAAAATATATATGGGTGGGAGAGGTGGCCAAAAGTCGGGTTCGGGCCGGGCCGGGTCGGGTCGGGGGACAACCCGGTTCTGCACAGTAACCGTGCGAACCGGGTCAGGTGAGAACCGGGTCGGGTCGGGCCGGGTTTAAACCGAAATCCCCTGACCCGTTTACTTGTATGTAGAACCGGTTTCGGGAAAACCGGGCCGGGCCGGGCCAAGAACCGGGTCGGAGTAGGGCCGGGGATTTTTTGTTTTTAACTGCTTTCTTTGTATAATAATTAATTACTAAACTTTAACAAAGAAAAATTGGATTGGAATCATTGGATAAGTAAAATACACTTTAAAAATACGTTTTATTTATAATATATATCACTAAAATACACTTTTACGTTTTATAATTTATATATAATTTTAAGTTACAAACTTACAAGTTACAAGTTACAATACATAAATTCTAAACATTCGAAGGTCCCGCTCCCGAATTTCCACTCCCATCACCCGGTCCCGGATAGTAACGAGAGCCGAGAAATGAGAATTGTAAGCGTTTTTTGCGTTTTGTAAGCAATTGTTAGGTGGTGATCACTCCATAACACCCCTAATATTTATATGGGGTTGGAGGGGAGTTTTTTGGGTGAAAAAACGGTCAAAAAAGGCTTCCCAACGGCTATATTGGTTTTGAAAAAAGTCGGGTCGGGCCGGGTCGGGCACGAACCGGTCACGGGTCGGGCCGAGGAAATTCCTATATACGCGAACCGGTCCCGGCTCTCGGGCTTGAAACCGGTTCTTGACCGGGTCGGGCCAGAACCGGTTCTTGGCCGGTTTCGGTTCGGGTCAGCCCGTCGGGTCGGGTCGATTTGGCCACCTCTAGGTGAGATCAACCATATATTTTATATATTTTTATTTTTTCAAGTATTTCATAATAGTTTTACGATCGTGGATGCAGGCCAGCTGGATTACACCGACTTCATGAAAAGAGCCGTTGGATTGGTTTATTTTACCCGACCCGAAAGATCGGTCCAGATGATTAGGCGTTTTCCTTCCGATCGGAGAAATTTTTGGGAAATATCTCGCAAACTGGCTGTTGATTCCCAAATTTAGAGTACAGCGATGATGATGGTGGATAACCATTTGCAAACGCAGCCGCAACTGCAGTCAGAATTCCAGTATTGGCTTCCAGTTCTTCGGCGATTCGGCCCTGACGATCCTTTCTTCGCTTCTGGAAATATTGAACGCGAACTTCTCGCCAAACAGGTTCGTCCTTTTTTCTTTATCCCATTTGGCCATTTCACTTCGCTTTTTTTCGGAATTATAATTCTCTCTCATTCTTCTCTTTAGATATACTGGTTATCTATCCGTTTGTGATTCGATTTCAAGTAATTTCCCTTTGTGTGTGTGTTTTTTTTAATGATTTGAGATGCCAATCTTAATTAGTGGTTGCACATGTATCAATCGGCATTCAGATAAGAGATCCGGGCAGTTTAATTGTTCTATCCATAATATTTTATCGTCACTGGAATTCAGATGAGACAGCCGTTTCAAGGATGGTGTAAATAAGTGAAAACTGAAAATATTGTGAAACGTTATTTTACCGGGGCGATGATAGTTGTAGTCGGTTAGACTTGAGACGAGAAGGAAAAGAATCAAAGAATCCTGGTGAATAAGTTTGAAGTTCACATTCACAAATAACTGTACACTCCTAGGCAACCAAAATTACTGCACATGTGCGTTTATGTTTTCTAGGCAATGTACTTGTTTGGTGTTATGTGTTCGTTTATCCCATGTTCCTTTGCTGGAGAACTAACTATTATCCCTCCTCTCAAAATCTGAGTGACTTTTTGATTTTTGAAACTCAAACCTATGGTTTTTCAAATCCAAAATTAACATCACCGTTTTTGGTGTATATGTATTTTTTTCTTTAAAAATAGTTCAAGGGACAAACGGAAGCACACACTCCATGTTTCCCAACTGTAACCGACTAACCGTGGCATATATTTGATACAACTGGGATAAATTGGTAATAGAATATAGATCATGGATTAAAATTGTTGATGAAAAACTATAAATTGGTGTTAAAAACTATAGATTGATGTTAGAAAACTACAAAATGGTGACAAGTTGGTCAAGAAACTGGTGTTGAAAATTGTTATAAATTGGTGTAAAAACATGAACCCTAAAAAATAAGACTATAAAATAATCCTAAAACTCTTAATGCAGAAACTACAAGTTGTTAAAGCGTATATGACCCCTGTGTGTGCAAACTTAGGTTAACGTACTGTGCACACCCTTAACTCATTGCTTAATGTATGTGACACTTTCTCTAATATACCATCAAAACATCTTTTACCATTTGATGTTTAAAGATATGACTCATTTGACATCTAAAATTCATAAACTGACTTTTATTGTTGGACGAAAGGAGTATTATTGTTGTTCAAATTGAGATTGTTATCACTTAACTGTTCACATACAATGCTAGACTTCTACCATGAGGGACGAAAAATGATCCCATATGCCTGTCCAGATAGCAAATCTAACTCCTAGAAAGATTCGTTCCAGTAATATTGCGGCGGGGTGGGTACATGTGGACCTTTAGTCCAAGATGTCAATAATACACCTTACTCTCAAGAGGAGTTATTCTCTCACAATTGCTTTTGGTTGATTCTTGTGCCGAGCTCTCCACTCATGAAACTGTTGAGAAAACGAAGCTATTTCGAACAAAACCTTAACCACAATTCTTGGCCAAGCTTGACCTAGCCAAAGTCCTCAACACAATACATCACCAACAATGCAACAAAATCTTGGACCATTCAATAAGCGGAATCACTCGGTATACTACGACATCTCAACACACAACCAACCATGATGTATAGTGCAAGTAAATAAATAACAAAGAGAGACAGGGGGGTTTACGTGGAAGCCCAAAATGGGGAAAACCACGGGTGGAGACACCTAGAAGTCCACTATATCAATAATTTGTACAAAGCTTGGAGATTCGAACATTGGAGAATCTGGAAGCAACAAAGTTTATGGGAGCATTCAATGAAGACATGAAAGTGTATCTATTAGGGCTTGTATCATTAAATGCCCTAAAATGACGATAAATCTCGTCAGGTGCTGAATGCCACTTCGAATGCGATCTTCGAAGTCACATTTGGTCTCCCTCGGTTTCTCTACGAGCCGAAAGTGACCTGGATGGCGAGAAATGTAGTTGCATAGGATCTCGTGTTGCTCAGCACGATCATGCAACATTTCCTTCATAATTTTGCATGATCGTGCATCTGGTCAGAAACTCTGTCAAGGCACAACCTTGCAGCCTCTATAGAGGATTTTGGCACGACCGTGCGGTTTAAGTCGCCACTCAACAAAAGCCCCCTCATAGGTCAAGAAAAAAATTGTGTGGAATTGAAGCGCACAAACATAAATGAGTTGTTTACAATATCTATAGATGGTTTGAAAATACTGACCTAAAAGACGTCACGAGGAATGAGGCTACCAACTTTAGCCTTTTAGGGTTTAATTTTTAGATCTTTAGCCCATGTCAATAATACACCTTACTCCCAATAGGAGTTTCTATGCCATAGTTGCTTTTGGTTGATTCTTGTGCTGAACTCTTCCCACTCATTAAGCCCTCTCATAGGTAATGATTTTTTTTGTGTGTGGTTAATTGAAGTACACGAATAGAACATAGTTTGTTTTCACTATATTTATATGGTTTGAAATTTAGTGACCTGCAGGACTTCATGAAGAATGAGGTATCAACTTTAGCCTATAGGCTTTAAGTTTGGATCTTATGTTGTCAAAAGTTAGGCAATCCTACCTAAAATATGGTTCTCATTTTTGGTTTACAAAAAAAAAACATTTGTTCCACACTTAAAAGCTTGAAAGTCCAGGTGATGTCCTTGAAATCTAAGCTTAAAAACAATTTTATCTACTTTTATGAGTTGGTATTAATAGATAATCTATAATTATGTAATAGTGTGTTTATTGTTATTCATTAGGTTTCAACTTTCAAGTACATGGTTAGGGTGATGTGAAACAGATGGTACAACTGAAAGTGCCTTGCATGTAAACTTAAAATCCTGACTGACTTGGAGAAGAATAACTGGTTCTGAAATGTCAAATTGCCTTTCTTTAAATATGCCTTAGTTTCATGTGTGATTCATTTCCATTTCCAAATGTGATCCGACAGCTTGCCTCCAGTGATTAAGGATTTGTCATCTCAAGTTTCACTATGCATTTTCTCTTTTAAGTTCTTCGCCAATTCTGAATAAAAAGTTATCACTGCTTCATGCATTTGTGCATTTAGTTATTCACTAGGAGTCTTGTAGAAATGTGGAAAACATTTCTCAGCAGCCCAATATCTTTCATAGTCTGCCATCTTTGATTGAGCTGCTTGCCCGATAAAATAAGCTTGACTAAACTATGACTCTCATTTTGATGCACAGATTGCACTGAATTTAACGGAAGAGGAAGAACAACAGCTCAGAAATTTGGAAGACGAGTATAGGTACTGTTATACAATTTTAAATTTTATTCCTTCTACTTCCCTGTTCTTTAATTTGTGCTATACTGTTTCCTATTGGAATAACTGTTAAACAACATTTTTCACTATCATCAAATAGAGATCACAGGGTACAAAGTAGATTATGACCAGCAGGACTTGATTATGTCTTTTGGTGAATGCCATGATGTGAAGAAAAAACAATAACTCATGTTTTAAATTTACTTCAAAAGGGGCAGGTTCAAACGAGAAGTTAAACATTTTGCGAGAAGGCGAGAAGTCTCAATATCATATATGATTACACACATGATACACAAGCTTAATCATATATGATTAAACACATGTTGCATTTACATAACATAGACACTTAATCGTATATGATTAAACTCACCCAAAGGAGTGTAATGATATATGATATTGAGACTTCTCGCATGATCCATCCTCTACTTCAAAATGTCATAAATATCTAAATAGTAAATTAATTAAAATCCATTTAGGAACATTCCACATTGTAAAGTCAATTCGATTCCATGTGACTTCGTCATATGCAAACATCATTTGTTCACATGTTTAGTTTTTGAGGGCTGCTTAAGTTGTTAATGCTGTAAATCACTCAATTTATTTGTTAGTATCCTCATTACCATTAGGTGAAATAGACTTTTGTGCATCTTATGGGGAAGTTTTATGGAGTGGCTATGAGGCTTGTTAAGCTAGATTGGTCTCTAGTGCAATTTTAGATGATTGTTGCAACGTATGCTTAAGCTAGTGTAATAAGTTGATAGTTTGATTTCGGTGCAAGTACATATGCATAAAGAGCAAAATTACAATATTTTAAATAAAAAGGGTGGTCGAGCATAGACCAAGAGTGGAGAATGCAGTCAGCGTAATCTGGCCCCTGCCAATTAGCTTCTGTTTGAGACTTAACTTTTGAACCTAGGTTATTCACGACAAGTAGTACACCATGATAAGGATGGCAATAGGGAAAATATGAGCAGCTGGTTCGTTTCACTTCATCGTATAGCAAGCTTCATTTTGTTCAGATAATTAGGATGAGGGACAGAAAAGGTTAGAACGGTCATGTTTGTCAAATGTCAATTGCTCATTTCATTTGTTGGTATCCCCATTTCATTATATGAAACAGAGTTGTGCATCTCAAGGAAGTTTAGAGTTGTTGTAGGCGTATTTTGTTGAGTGAGGTCTTCTGTAGCATGTTAACATTCATTCATGGCAACATGATCTTTAAGGTGGCTGTATTTGAAATGATAAGTTTGATCTGTGTGACTACTGTTGGACTGGTAGGAGCAAACTAGAATATTTGAAATAAGTGTGTAGGTGGAGGGTAGACCAAGAGTGAATAATGCAGTTAGAATAACCATCACCTGTTTTTGAAAAAAGAAAAAAAAATCGCATGCTCACCTAGCTTAGGAAACACAACTTGGTTTTGAAGTTTGGTAAGGCATTTATTTTATCTTCTGTTTTTTGTGTTGTAATTTATATATATATAAAATTATTAAATTGAATATTCATTATCGTCATTAATTAAAATTTAATATATTCCATGGAAGTTGCTTTCCATCCACCCTAGCAAGTCTAGGAAGTTTAGAAATAGACTGTAACTCAGTTGGCAAAGGGGTGGGGCGACTTTGCCCAAATACAAGACAGGTCCCGGGTTCCATCATCCCCCCCCCCACCCGGGTGGCTAGTATCAGTCGCTGAGCGCTCCAAAAAAATGGTCCCTCACATTGGTGTCCTTGGAGGCGGGTTCCGTGTGAGGCCAGTTGGGCTGCTGATAATCAACTTTGTGCCCAAATATGTAATATCCTTCCTGTAGGTGTTAGAAAGACTGTAAATGAAGTATATTTCTAAAAGGTTTTGGCTTAAAAATGAAATTACATCTGCACAGCATCACCATCTAGAGACACAATCAAGAGCATGTTATATTACTACCTGTTCTCAGTACATTCATGAGACAAACATGCAGAGTTCGTTTCTAGCTTTCAATACATTGCATTTGAAGATATTTCATCTACTAATCGGAAAGTCCCACTATGCCAAAAGCGAGAGAAACACCATCCCTCTCTTTCCTTTTTTCGCCCCTTAAACAAGATTTATCATTCTACTTTTTTTTATCTTGATGGTTTAGTATGTTAATCAATCCAAAAATTACGTGCCATGATGTAGATCCCTATTTTCTGTTGTCCTCGTTCGTTAGCTGTTCTTGTACTTGGAAACCATACAGAAGTATACTTTGATTGAGAAAAAACCTGCTTCAAAACAACATGTGGAGTCTGGATTTGTTACGATTGAAAAAAGGCTGCTTCAAAACAACATAATGCATTACGTTTTACTAAGATGACTATTTTGTTTGGCCAGGGAGGTGTTCTGTCCAATTGTCGGTTGTGGAGCACGCTTGAGATCCTTGGCGGAGTTTGAAGATCATTACAATGCACGGCACACGGCCTGCTGCTCTGTCTGCTCTAGAGTATACCCTACGTCTCGCCTACTTGGCATACACATATCTGAGGCACACGATTCCTTCTTCCAAGCAAAAGCCGCACGAGGTTATGCTATGGTAAATTTTCATCTTATTTCATTTAAAGATCCATGTTTCTTTCAACTTGATAGAGAACCCATTTTGTTTTCTGTTTTCATGCTCAACATTTTGTCAATTAAGCCATTGCACCCCTGCACCCCCTCCCCATCTTCAAAGCTTTTGAGGTCAAAGCCTAGCCAGGGGCGATATCAGTAATAGTCCAGGGGGGCAGTTCCCGTGCCCTGCTCTATCATCCCGACACAATGCGAAAAAGAAGATAGGGTCTTAAAGGTGCCCCCAGTTTATTCGATGTTTGCTCCCCTAAGTTGACAAAAAAGCATTCGACATTACATGTCAATTTTTTGGTAACAGCAACAGAAAAGAAAAAAGAACATAAAAAAACACTCGGTTGTTGCAAAAAGCTATTTGTATGTCATTTTAATTAAACCGTACTTTTTACAATTAAAATTTGCTTTATTTTATATTTCGTCAACTATTTTATGCCCCGCTCGGATATTTTTCTGGATCCGCTCCTGGCTTGTACTACTAACAGAAAATGTTGGTTTTTAAACATGTAACTAAATCTGATCCAGTTCAAACTGGAAAAGAAATTGATGAAATAATAAAATTTACTAATATACAGTGGCCTGTTTTTGAAACAGTATGAATGCCTTGTTGAGGGGTGTGGTGTAAAGCTCGAAAGCTACAAGAGTCGACATCAACATCTAATGGACAAACACAACTTCCCGTCTTCATTCGAGTTCCTTAAAAAGTCCCGCCCGTCAAAAAAAGAGCGGATTAAGAAAACCAAAACCCAACGTAAACGACAACAACATGCCACAGAAGATGAAGAAGGATCAAGTGTAATGCAAGTAGAAGAAGAGACTCTTGATGGCCTCGTTTCCGCTCTCTCCAAATTGACTCCTTCAGATTCGTCTCCTTCGGCCATCAGTTTTGGTCGTCGACATACTCGTGGCTTGGCGTTCGTCCCTCGAGTCGTTAATCGTGAAACAAAGAAATGAAGTTGTTTTTTATTATTATTTTTATAAAAAAAGAAAAAGAGAGAGAAAGAAATGAAGTTTTGCAGTATGTGAAGCTGGTATAATAGTAGCCAATTACAGGTACAAGGATATAGAAAAAGGTGGGTGTAAGATCTTAAATATCATGTTATTTTTAAGATGCTGAAAACGTTGCAATCTTCTCTTTGTTTTCTCAAGGAAACAATGGTCTTTGATCCATTACTTGTTTGTACGAAGATTGGTGAAAAGTTTGGTAAGGTCCTTGTGATTTGTCGAAAGTAACACTTAGGGGCCGTTTACAAAACACTTACCCGGGTAAGTGTTTACCAAGTCACTTTAGCTTACCGGATGAATATGGCAAGGACTAAGAATCTTACCCGGTAAGAGCGGAAGCAAGGACCGAGAGTCTTACCCGGTAAGTGAGTGCGACGACTCTTACCACGGTTAGCGCTTACCGGCTAAATTGTTGCATATGATGCCATTTTCGTGGACTAAAATCTTACCCGGGAAGTAAGTGATAGTGTTGAATTTACCGGTAAGCACTTACCCGGGTAAGTGATTAGGTAAACGGGCCCTTAGTCCCTACAGTTTTGAAATTACAAGACCATCATGGTTTGTAAAACTGTTTGAATTTGGCCCTTTTCTCTTCTTGCCATCTAAATTTTCTGTTAAAATGAGGGGTATATTCGTTCTTTTAACCATTTTTTTGTTTTTTACCCAATCGAAAACCACAAAGACTAAAATCATAAAATCGATTTTGATTGGGTAATAGACAAATATGTTCATAATTTAACGGAATCTTTTAACACCCGTAAGAGGGGGAGGGACCAACCAGGATGTTTTAGCAAACTGTGATAGACCATTTTATATTTTTTTTGGACAAAAGGTTGATACCGGCAACCTCAACCGGCCCACAATCGGCTACCAATCCATAATGTGGGGGCATACCTGACTCACTCGGCGGCTGTGGCTATGGGGTTGTCTTGGGCTCGAACCCGAGACCTTCTGCTTTTTGGACAAAGATGTCCCCACCCACCCATTACCAGCTGAGCTACACGCCATTGACAGACCATTTTATAATTTTGAAACTACAAAGACAAAAAATAATATTTTTCAACAAAACGCAAGGACCAAATTTATAGTTTACTCTTTATTTTATTATGAATGCATTCTAAATTCCACAATTGGTTTAAAAGAAAGTCCAAAATTAAAATATTAAAAGTACAAATATATCGTATAAATATTGGATTAAGAAACTCAGTGAAATAGTTGACATTTCACAATGTTTCATAGAATTCATACAGTAACAATGTTTTAAAAATTTAGTAATAATTAATCAACAAAAAGAAAGTTGATTATATTACTATACATTGTTTTTTATAGATTATCTACAAAAAAGGAAATTCAACTCTGTTCAAAATGATACGTACCAAACACATTAAATATTTCACGAAATCCAAATTTGTTCAAAACATTAAGTCAAATCAAATATTAAATTATTTATTATTTATAAAAGATAAAAGTAATATTGTTAGAGCTGTAAACTTTGGGTGGATTTTTGAGGTCCAATGGTACTTTATTGATAGATTCCAACCAAAACTATACGACGAAACGAAAAATCGTCTGAGAAATTGAGGTTAACGTGAGAAACTTAAAAAATGGATTTTAATTGTTGATCACTTTTAATTACAACCTTGTCTGCATCTCCTGTCAACAACTAGTTAGTCCTCTTCGCCCTAATGAATAAGCTGGAGAGGCTAGGTCTTGCTTGAAACCAGTAAAGCAGTAAGCCTGAAAGCTTTCCCGTGTAACTACAAGGACACCTTATGTAGTACATAGAGGCGTCGCGAAGGAGTGAAGAATGCCCCTTTCCTCCCCTTAGGCCATAGGAAGAACTGGACGACCAAATACAAGCACTGTCTTCCAAAAATAGATAGCCTGCATCTCTCTCCTTTCTTGCAGCTTACGAACCCAGCCTTTCCCCCACCTGGCAAAACCTGACATGACACGCTAACCCGACACGAAATAAACGGGTATGGGTAATACATTTCAACCCGTTAAGTAAACGGGTTGACACGACACGAAAATTAAACGGGTAAGGTCAGGGTCAAAATTTTCAACTCGAAAATGACCCAATAACCCGTTTATATATATATATATATATATATATATGTGTATGGGATCGAGAGAGAACCTTAAAAAATAAAAAACCCGAAGAACTCACATGAACTGTTAGATTAGGATGATCCAACGGATGAGATCAAAATGGTGGTTATAACCACTTTATTCAAAATATAAAAACATTTCCTCCTAATTTTTAAAATCGAAAATCAACAAAAACAACAAAAATTGGAGCGAAACAAATTACACCAAAAAATGATTACGTTATTATCTTTAATTTGACATTCATTTTGATATACTTTTTCATTCGTTTTGTCTTGGTTCTCCGGTTCTTTTATTTTTCAAGGTTCTTCCTTGATCTTTTCCCCCCCCCCACACACACACACACACACATATATATATATATATATATATATATAGAGAGAGAGAGAGAGAGAGAGTAAATTGCATTTTTGGTACCTGTGGTTATATGATTTCTTTGAAAGGAGTACCTGAACTTCAATAACTCAAAGATTGGTCCCTGAGTTATGCTATTTTGTTCCAAATCTAGTCCCTGGTCACTAACCCCGTTAAAAAGGTCCGTTAGTGCCAGGGGTAGTTTCGTCCATACCCCTTTCAGGTACTCCTTTTAAAGAAATCATATAACCGCAGGTACCAAAAATACAATTTACTATTTGTTATATTTTGATTTCAAAGTTACATTTCGTACCACTGTAATTATTTACTTAGTTACTTTATACCTTTTATTTTTCTAATTTTAATTTCACCTTCATCATATTAACACATATAATCGTATATTAACTAAAATACGTTAAAAAACACGTTTTAATTTTAACAAGTTACACCATTATAATCGTCTCATCGATATCTTCGAAATGAGCCTAATATTGAATGTTTTTGGATTTAATTATGTTAAAAAATACGTTTTAACATATCATATTAACATACATAATTACGTTAAAATATGTTAAAGAGTTCGATATATATATATATATATATATATATACTAGTTATTTACCCGCTGTAATGCAGCGAGACGTATATTCCAAATAATTTGACGATTTAATCAATTAAATCAAAAAACATTCTATATTGGGCTCATTTCGAAGGTATCGACGATACGATTATAATGGTGTAACTTGTTAAAATTAAAAAGTATTTAACAAACCAATGAAATCTAACAAACCATACAAACTACGTTTAACCAATCATATTTTTTCTTTTTTTTCACTTTTTCTTTATTACGGAGATTGATTAGTCAACAATATATGAAAAAAATTCATCAAAAATATATGAAGGTTGATTAATCAAGAATATATGAAACAAAATTCATCAAAGTCAGAAATATATGAAACAATTACATTTTTACATAGAAACAAAAGTATATGAACCAATTTCATCAAAAAAAAGAATTATATGAAACAATTTCATCATATGAAACACTTTCATGAAACAATTTCATCCAAAACATTGAAACAAGGGTTTATACGGTTTGTTAGATTTCACTGGTTTGTAAAATAGTCTCTGTCTATATATATATATATTAGTTTTCTTTTCTAATGTTTTGGATTTGGTTAGAACTTATAAGTTTAAACTATAAAATTTAGATTTCTAATGCTTTCATTTGAATTTTGGATTTGTATTTTTTTGTTTTATAAATGTTAAACGGGTTAGGCAGGTCATTGCGGGTTAGACGGGTCGGGTTAGGGTTGAGATTTTCTGACCCATTTATTAAACGGGTCGGGCTAGGGTTAGGGTTAGACACTCTCAAGTCTCAACCCCTTTAACTTTGATCCCGACACGTTTGCCATGTCTACTTTTAATCAAATGTCCTTTCATAAATTATGGCTTAGAAGGGAATTGATCCGGTGCATCTCATTTTAATATACGTCCATTTCTCATCCTTAATAACAACTTCTCATATTTTGACAAATATATAAATATAAATGTTGAAAAATCAATGGTTATATGTTAAAAAGCAAATAAATAAATAAGATAGAAGAATGTCCTTTTTGGTCATTTTACATAAATAAGCAAAATTTTGCCAAACACTAAAAAACTTCTTATTTGCTTATCATGTTTCCACACCACAATAAGGTGTTGTTCGGTAGCAGCTTAATGGTCTGTATGGGAGATATGGCAGATTCGCTCAACCATATCTACCCGTTCGGTAGCCGCTTAATGTAAAAAAACTTGGTTGACCGAATCAGCTATGGAAGAGGTGTCCTTACCACTCAGCTACTTTATTTCCCCTTTTACCCCTCTTTCTCTCAACTACCCATTTAACCCACCGCCTCCCTCCTCACTTGCAAACCCATCGACACTCCTCAATGCTCACATTCCCTATAATACTCCGCCGCTACTCCAAAATTCCTCCATCACCGCCGCGAAACACACATAATCGCCGACGACACCGGCGAAGGTTGAGACACCTGTTGACGTTACACCGGAGAAGCCGGTGGATCCTCCGACTGTAACTGAAACTAAGGACGATGATTCCAAGGCATTCGCTGTCGCTGAAAGTATACTCTTGTTCTAGCTCTTTTTGTTTATTAATTGCGATTTTAACGATTAGGTTTAACGGATTTAGTTGAGTTAAGTTCAAGTTTAACCTAATTGAGAACTTAATATGTTGAATCTGAATATTTGGACGATGCTTTTTGTTTCTCGCTTTTTGTTGTTGTTGAATAAATACGATTCTACAAGCAGGTTTCACAACTGAAGTTGAATTAGGTTCGAGTTTTATCTAGTTGAGAACTTGAATTTGATGGTTCTTCTGTCAAAATTATAACATTGAATCAACTTGTTTTTATTTAAGTACTTATTGATATTATTATGTTAAATCAACTTGTTTTTATTTATAAACGATTAAATTGGTATTTTTTTTAATAATTATAAGTTATTTATTCAATATTTTTAACAAACAATTTATTTATATAAGCAAAAATAAAGACCGGGGGCAAAATGGTTATTTCTGACATTCTGACTGTTTATTCAGCACAACAAGCGAACACCAACATATTTGTTAACACTCAGACAACCAAATCCACTCAGACAGCCATATCCATTCAGGTCTTAACAGGAAACGAACCGAACATCCCCTAAGCTAATCCAAACACTTTTTTAAAAACTCATTTTCCTCACCATATAAGCAAATAAGCACTTTCAAAAATAAGCATAAGTTAAAAATATAAGCAATCCCAAACACCCCTAAATCCAAAAGATAAATATTTCACAGCATAAATTGCAGAATAACCATACTTGGTTAATAAATGGATTGTAATTTTGAACTATTTAAGGTGGAACTGATGGCTGTATTGTAGATGCTGTTAGGCTGCGTTTGGTATGCAAACTATTTGGGACAGGACGGGACTAAAAAAAATAGTACCATGTTTGGTAAGCCGTGGAACAAAAATGAGATGGGACAAGGTGGGACAAAAATGGTTTCACCTGGGACAAAAGTTAAAAATTTTAGTTCCACCAAAACATGTGGAACAAGTTGGGACTATTTTCAAATTTACCATTATACCCTTAAAATTCACAGTCAGACTAAACCTTCCTTTTGTTTTTATTTTGGTTTGTTTTATTTTACTAAATAAAATAATAATAACACAATTAAATAAGATAAAAAAAATTCACCCAAAGTTGTAATTTACTCTAAAAATTTGGTTGGTGTAATTCAAAACTATTATACGGTAAGAAAAATATAAAACTAACATGTTAGGGGCAATGTGGTCATTTTAACAGTCCAGTCCCGTCCAGTCCTGCATACCAAACGCAAAACATATAATTAGTTCTGTCTTGTTCTAGGCGTACCAAACGCAAGACAAACTATTAATTTTGTTCTGTCCTGTCCTGTCTCGTCCTGTCCAGTCCCGTCCCGTCTCATCCAGTCTGCATACCAAACGCTACCTTGTGTGTGATGACTGTACAATATAAATCCATCGAGGCACTGCCAGCAAGGAAAGGATGACGAAACTCGTCCACCTTCAACCTAACCCAAAAATGACACGTAAGTAAATAAATAACACAAAAGTCTCCTGACAATTACACATTGTCAGTTTTGATCCTTAGCCTTTTAGTTTTATAGTTCTACACTTGAAAGCAAATAAACCATAGAATTGGCCATCCTTACAAATGAAATAGAAACTTCATAAAAAGTTAGAAACTCTAAGAACCAATTTCATATATTGTTTCATACATAAAACAACACATATAAACATTAAACTTGTGACAGTCAATTAAAACTGTCCAAAGATTTTGATTTATAAGCTATGATTTATATGGTTTACATATTTCGTTCTTAAGTGTAAGTATGAATGTGAGTTTCATTTATAGACGTATTTTTGTGTTTTTTTTTACTTTGCAAAACATTTTTTGACGTTTCATCTACGAAACAACACTTCATTGTTACATAGATGAAACAACACATACGACTTACGTTTATGGTTTCTAACTTTTAAACAATTTTTATTCAATTTATTCTGCATCTCTAGCAACTACGCAAAAATGGAGAAAAAGAGGATTTTAACATTTTTTGCTCCAACAACTATGTTATCATCTTATATGCTAAAATGGAAAGATATTGCATGACAAAAGATATCAGTTATTTTATGATTCAAGAAATTAATTTGATTCTGGTTAAGTTATTTAGTCATTTTTTACTTTAAAATTAACCCAACACATAGATTATAATGCACGGAAGTATTACATTTCTATTAGTTTGAAATGGTCATCCAATGTATCATTTCTGGATCCAATGTGGGTGAAGGATTACTAGTTTGATGGAGGAAACTTCTGTTAATTTTTTGGGGGTCAAATTGATAAGAAATTCAATTAAAATACCAAAGTCCAAATATAAAAAATTAAACTTCAAGGATCAAAATTGAATATTGTTTAAAACCAAGGGCCATTTTTGAAATTGGCGCAATAAAAAGGGCAATGGATCGGTTTTGTGTTCAACGCGTATTGTTGCCGTATAAACCTTGTTCTCGTCTCCTTGTTTCCTCCGCATCTGCATCGGAATCCCTAATTCTCTTTCCAGATCCGATATTCCTCTCGATCTCTAGATCATGGATGCTTTGGATTCAGTATTCGAGCCATTGAGAGAGTTCTCAAAGGATAGCTACCGTCTAGTGAAAAGATGCCACAAGCCTGATCGTAAAGGTACGCACTACACAATTTCAGTTTTGGTTGACTTATTTCAGTTCTAGATCTTGCTCTGATGTGGTCGATCTAAATATTGATTCGATTGTTTACAGAATTCTCGAAGGTAGCGGTTCGTACGGCCATCGGTTTCGTGGTGATGGGATTCGTAGGGTTCTTCGTTAAGCTCATCTTCATCCCTATCAACAACATAATTGTCGGATCTGTTTAGAGGTGAATTTGTTTTCTTCTATGTGTTTTTACATTTTACAGTTAATTGATTGACCTGACAATTGTAAGTGTTGGATTTGATCTATGCGCATGAGTAGGTTGTGTTAATACCTCTACTTGTCTGTTAGCATTTATTAAGCAACTTTTAGGTCTTTAAGTTGATTATGCGTTAGGTACTGTTCATGCTCACCTATTTCTGATCCACGGTTCTTGTAAATCTTCACCCAGGCTCGTTGCTCTGGTATTGAAAGAACACTTTAGACTTGATTTGAAGCCCACAGTTTCTGTTATCATGGGATCAACAGTCTATATTCTCAAACACGTAAAAGAGGGAAGTGTATAGTAAAGGAGAAAAGTAGGCTAATCACTCAAGCTAGGAGATCTGGGAATTTGGAGGTATATTTAGGTATATGACCTTAAATGAGATTTCATCTAAATCTATGGCCTTTTCATGTTAATTGAAATCTCATTTGAGGATATATATACCTAAATGATCCAGAATTTGGACAAGATTTTTGGCAAGTATGTAACAGCATGCTATCCTTTATCATGGTTGTATTGGATATGTTCATGGTTCTGAAAGGATATATCGGAATTTCGTTCATATTCTGTAATCGATTCAAGTTTGGTTCAACTCTTCTTGGTGTTCGTAACAACTATGTAATTGCCAAAAGGCATTTGGTCTAGTGGTACCTGGTGCACTGGTTAAGGCCTATCAATCAAACGGTTGAGGATGACAGTGTGGGGTTTGTATTTGCCTTGAGCCTTATACAAAATTGTTAACAAGTTCTTGGTAAAAAGTTGGAGCATGAATATATTATACATGTAATTTGAAGAAATTGTTTGGGCTTCAGCTATTTTTATTCAATTATATTTCATGTATGTTGTGTTCCAAAGTGACATTTAAACTGCCTCAGATCATTGTTAGAGCATAAGATATAGAATATTTTGTGTCTTTCATGGTAAGATATCAATACTCTATTTCACTTCTCACCTTTGTTGAGGTCTGAACCCATGACCTCTTAGGAGGCTGGATCGATCAGTAACTGGGTACCACTGTGCCAATGACGCTCTTGCAGCTAAAGAAGTTCACTTGTATTACAGTTTTAGCTAACTAGTGCGTTTTTTTGGTTTATCAGGTCATACATTCACCAAGAGATGCATGGAGGACGTTAGTTGTGTTCAAAATGGTTTAAAAAGAAAACTATGATGTATTGTAGGAAACTTTTTTAGAATGAGATTTTGCATTCGGTACTTGTACTAGTTTTTATATCATCTACTTTATTGTTGAACTTAACTAGTCTTTACATCCCCTGTTTTTACTGTTTTACCTGTGCTCCAATGTGTCACCACTGATAGTTGTTTATGTTTCATGTTTAAAGTTGTATAGTCTGCTTCGAAAATCAACTGCTACAGGTAGTTTTATTCTTTCGGAGGCTCTTTAGGCTTTCTCAATTTCCTTGCTAGTGAGAAACTTATGCCACTGTTTTTAGTCTCCTTTGGTCGTCGTGGTCTGAACTCCATATCGGCTTCATTTGCTTCATCTTCTGCTTACTGTTGATCTCATCTATGACCCCCTTGAGTCAAAACTGACACTTGTCTTTGAGGTGGCTTTAAGGTAGTGTTGTTGCTGGGATGGTCTGTGTCATAGCATTTTTATTCTGTCATCTGGGGATGGGTGTATTATTATGTTGGATGGGTATAAATATTTGTTTCTGGGTTTCGGTCTACTGGTTTTAGTACACCATTTGTTCAATCGTTGGTCTTGGTTTCTCAAGTTTACAAGAGTGTTTTCCATTACAAACTTCGTTTTTAGCTTGTGAAATGTTACAGTGTGTTGAGCATATCTACTTAATTAATTAGTTTCAGCATATCTCTCGATCAATTAATCTCCAACTTTTCTAAAACAAATGTACTTGACTGACCACCGTTGATTATGTAATCAAGCTTATAAGGTTTTTTCATGTGTTTACTCAGGAGAGTTCTTCAAGATTGATTAATACAGAGTGTATTTGGTTAGTTAGAGCTGGCCAACAATGGGTCCCGTCTCTCGTCCCAGGCTGAGAGCAAATCGGTCTCGGTTATGAGAACCGGTCCTGGTCACATTTAATTTTTCTTTTTTTAAATTGATTTTTAACTTATAAGAAATATTTTTTAAAAAATTTAATCAATCAGATAAACTAACAAATATGTTTTTACTTTTTATTATAATTCGGTTGATGGAATACATTAAAAAAATGACATTTTATTATATCTAGATCAATCAAATATCATAACAAATACGTTTTTATTTAAAAATATATAATTAAAAATACATTTTAAAGTAAAATTTTAATAAAAAACGGGGCCGGTTCCTGACCAGTCTTATAATTGGTCCTGAGCCGAGTCTTGTTTTTGAATGAAAATCGTAACCGATCACAATCCTCCGCCGGTCCCGGGCCGGGCCATTTAGCCATCTTAAGATTAAGGGTGTGAGTGTGTGACATTGCCAGACCCCATGGTAACGCTCTGAACTTAATTTGGAGGTCAATAAAATTTCCAATTAGATAACTTGATGGGTGCTTAACAAGATCATCGTGGTGACTGATTTTGGAGCTTCCGAAACCCATCTTTGCTTAATTTTCCCCTAGAATAAGCCAAGTTATGCTTTTTCCGCATCCCTGTTTGGTTACTTTCTAACTCCCGCATCCTTGTGTGGTTACTTTTTTGCCTGACAAAGGGTCATTTACCAAACAATTACCCAGTAAGCCGTTACCGGATGGCAAAGATTGAGAATCTTAACGGGTAATTTAAATCACACTTACCCAGTAAGCGTTTACCGGGTAAAAGATGTTTATCAACAATCCATTTTTGATGAACGGAAATATCACTCAGGTAGCCGACTCTTGCTGGTAAAAGATGTTTGGTAAAGAAAATAAGATTTTGGTGGTCGTTTCCAGCTTTTGGAAGCTATGAAGGAAGAACACGAACCCTTGATTTATGGCTTGCCCCCTCAACAAGTGTGATCGACTACTAAAATAAGGCATAGGATCATGCAGCCTCAAACTTTCTAGTTCATATGCAGGATTAGAAAGTTCAAATAAAGATTGGCAACATCTTCACAAAAAATAAATACACATACAAAAAACGTAACGCTTGTGAGTTTTGACTGTCAACATGTTTATGAAAGAAGCCAACGTTCAAGATTACCCTTGTGTTCGGAATCAGCAATCGGCGTTTTCATCAGCAGCGGCAGTACCAGTAGCTGAAGCCATCACCAACAGAGGTTCCGCCACCCTCCCTTCCCTAAGCTCCTTTCTTGCTTTTCGGCGTTCACGCTGTAACCTGAATGATTCTCTCTTCCTATTTCTGTAACTGTTCGGGTTTTCAGGCTGCACTTCACGTGGGTAAACACTCACCTGTCGTTTTGTACGCATGATACAATTTACATATTAAACGGAAATGGATGAAACAATTAAATTAAGGGTTTCAGAAATTAGATTTCACCTTTTTCCTATCAGGTCCAAACTTCTCAAACTTGACCAATCCATCAATTAGAGAGAAGATGGTGTGATCTTTGCCAATCCCAACATTCTTTCCTGGATGGACCTAAGAAGAAAACAAAAAAACTAGTTATGAGGGTAGGAAACTGGTATGTGCATCTCTGAGTAGTGTTTTAGAGGATAAATTGGTAATTTTCCCTTTTTAAAGTATATAATTAAAATCAAGACAATTATTTGCAACTGACAAAAGAGATCATATCATTGGAATTACTGCTTTATGTTATTATACCAAGAAATAGTGAAAGCATGTGTTGACCTGAAAGACCTTTTCCTGAAGTTTAATACATTTCCTGAACACAAGAAGTAAGTTGGCTTACCAAAAAAAGTACCCAAAAGTACCCGGTGCAAGGTGTTTTGGGTACTTTTGGGTACTTTTTCAAAAGGGTCTTTTAGCCCAGAGGTATACAGGTTACCGGTGGAGTCCAACCTCCTAGAGGTCAAGGGTTCAAGCCCAGCAAAGGTGGGAAGTGTTCGTGAGTTCTGTTGTATATAAATATTATATACTTAAAAAACTAAGTTGGCAGTGGATCATCTGTATTCTGGAGCACAAGGAACTTAAACAACCTAATAAAAAGCACCCTGCTGATTTCAACCTCTTTGGAACCCCTATGAACCAATGATGAGGTCTCATCAGTAAAGTGTGAAGCCTAAAGAACCACGGATACAGATAACTCAAAACCAAATGTAAAAATATTAACGCCTGACATTACTAACAGCTAATGCTTTTCTAAATTACAAGCTATCACAATCTGGAAATCCTCTATGCGTACTTTCTCCCAAAAGATTATCATATAAAACACTAAATTAGAGAAAACGGCAAAATAATGAGCTCAGTTAGTAGCAGGACAGTAATACATCTCTCTTCAGTTAGCTTAATACATCTAAGCTCAAAGGAAATTTTATAGTCTCCCATCGGACATGCAATTAATAACCTTAAATCTTGGTTACCAATTGGAATTACACATAGTTTGCCAAGTTCACCATTTCTAAGCATCTAATACAGGCAACAAGTTTCTAATCGACAGAAGTAAGCAGTTGTCATCCCAAGTGCACATTGTGGGAGAATTCATGGAAGGGGTTCAAAACATGCATCTATTCAGTGCTGCAAAACATGCAATATTCAACCATATCCAGCCACTCAACTGAAACAACTATTATAGGCTTATAGACACATAATTTGTTTCGTTTCCAGTGTCTTAGGAATCAACTTTTAGCTCAAGTTACTCTACTAGCTATAACTATGGTGTATGGTCACATATGAGAAACTGATTCAATTTAGCCTATTGAGGCCACATTTGGGAACCTGATTCAATTAGAAGGCACAGTGCCCCACTAGTGATTCATAAATTTGGTTTTACACACATTTATTCAAGAATTCTGATGAAATTCTGAGTAATCATGGCATGAATTTTTATGCTGATTCAGGTCTATATAGTAACCAAGCATGATTCCATGAACACATTGACAATCTGCTATCCAATTGAAATGCTAATCTTGACCTCTAAGCTTAATCTGAATGATTTAATCACCAAATTAATTTATTGTGCTTGTGATTCGTTAAATTGTTTAGTAAAATAACAGTTCTTACGGCTGGGTGCTGTATGTGCATATATACAAGGATTTAGGGCTTAATTCTACAAGCAAAAAATCGATTTCACATAATTACAAAGTAATAATTGAATGTAACTGAAACTCGTAATACCTTTGTTCCGCGTTGTCGAATAATGATTGCACCAGGCTTCGCAACTTGGTCACCGTAAATCTTGACCCCGAGCCTCTGACCTTTTGAATCACGACCGTTCTTTGTACTTCCAGCTCCTTTTTTGTGCGCATTCTGTATCGTCAATGGCGTTCTCATCGGCAACGAAGTTGAAATCTTACGAGCCATGGGAACAGATCCAAAATCTCCTTTGAGGAAGGAAGAAGATGAACTTGAACCAAACGAGAGTCCTTTAAAAGCTCCAACCAAATTAAAACTTAGAGCGGTCGCCATCACTCTGCAAAAAACAACAGCATTTTCAATATTCAAATTACACATTAACACAAACGCATAGAGTTAGGGTTTGGTGTTCTCACTCAACGAGAAGTGAAGAATGTTTGCCTTCAATGAAGGATAGGATTGAGGGAAGACGAAGATATTACTACTAGCAGTGGTAGTAGTCAGGGTTATGTACCTTATCCTTTAGTAGGTGCGTTCATGGAGGTATTTCCCAGGAATTTTTGTGGATAAATTACCTGATCTTGCCACGTTTGCTGGTCTACGCTAAGATCGATACTCTCGCTTACACAATATAATTTGAACTTTTTGAATTTATAACTATAAGAACAATAAACAAGCATCAAGTCGAGATGGCCGAGTTGGTCTAAGGCGCCAGATTAAGGTTCTGGTCCGAAAGGGCGTGGGTTCAAATCCCACTCTCGACATTCTTTTTCATTTTATAATTACAGATTTAGTCCTTGTGGTTTGTTAAAATTTATGGAACTGGTCTCTGAAGTTCACTAGTCTTTGGCTCGCGCGTTGCAATTTGTGTTTTATGTTAATTATTTGATGTTTAATAGTTGTTGAATAACTTTGAGACATGTACAATAGTCGATAAAAAGAAAACAAAAACTCCATAAAAAATGAATAAGATAAAAATATCTCTATTAAGTTTGATACTTATTAAATGTCATTACTAAATGAATAAAATTACCAAACAAATACAAAATAATTAACTATTCAAAGTTCAAATGAAATTTAAATACATTCAAAATTATTGATGTTTTTTTTAGAACAAATGTATCCACATAATGGATCAAGAATGTGCAATGTTATTGAAATCAACATCGATCTTTAATTATGATTTTAAATTTTGAATTAACAACCCTACAACTTTCCAAACACACAACAACTTTAAATAATTCCGCATTGCTTTATCAAATGTTTGACTTTCAACACCATATTCCTCATTATTGTTGTAGCCGTTAGGGTTACTTTAAAAAAAGTGAAAAATGAAGTAAGTCACTATAAACTCATTATATATAATATTTGTAATTTAAACTTTTGACTGTATATTGATTCATGTTACAAACACAAACATGTGTTAACATCTAATAATCATTTACATCTTTCAAATCTTTCAACTTTACATAATTAATTGGCAAAAAAATAAAATATAAACAATAAAACCTCTTTATTTCTCTATAAATACACCTCACTTCATATAAATAAACAACATAATTTTCTTCAAAAAATAAAAAAATAAATGGTGACAACAATTGTAATAAATGATGTTTATGAACGTAAGTTAGATAATCAAAGAAAAACGTGAGTGAAAATACATAATGAAATAAAGTTTGTTTTAATGTGATAAGTTACCTACATATTGTCAATAAACATAAATAATTCAAACACACATATCATGGAGATGGGTAAAGTGAACATGATCATGACTTCCGTTTGGCTAAACAAAACATCATCAAAAATGCCAACTTAACTTTGTAAATAATGACAATATTATGGTTGTCAAAGCCTTTAATACACGAAAGTTTTAGTTGTTAACTTGAAACAAACAAAAAACGCCCACCTCATCAAGATAAAATCATAATACATGGTTTATGATGCAACTAAAACACAAAATCAATAGAAAAAACATTTCAACATTCATCAAATAAAATGAACCTAACACCATGATTCATCAAAAACATAAACTACAGTTTCTAATTTATCAAAAGAACAAAATCCACTACAACAAATGTAGTTTATTGCGACGACAAAAATCGTTGCTAAAGATCAATATTGATATTTAGCGACGACAAAAGTCATTGCTAAGATCAATATTGATATTTAGCAACGACTTGATCTTAGCAACGACAAAAGTCATCGCAATAGACTACATTTGTTGTAGAGATCTTGAAGAATGTTGTTAAAGTCCCTAGCATGTATTTTTGAAGGTCATCAAAGCCTTTACTATGCATATATTTTGGTTACTAATTCCAAACAAACAAAAACAATTCTCATAGTATTATAAAAAATAATAATACACATGATCCAACTAAAACATAAAAATTAATAGAAAAACATATCAATTTTTATCAAATAAAACAAACCCAGGGTCATGATTTGTCAAAATAACAAACTACAATTTATAATTGTACACGACTCCTTTGCTAGAAACAATGTAATACTTGAAAAAACAATACAGAAATATTCTTTTAACTTGTGGGTTATGCTCCTGATAAAATATTTAGAAATGAGAGTTAAGGTAATAATACATAATGAAATTTTAAAATAGACAACATCAAAATAGATTGAAATGGATGAGTAGTTGAATGAAAGCCTTACTTGTAGTATATGTGTACCGTGATGATGAAGCTTTACACATTTGATGATCTTTAGAGCTTGTTTCTGTTTGTGTCACTTACTACAAACAAAAACATAAAGATCATATGAAATCAACACAATATCAAAGAACTTAACTATAAACAAAAGTGCATATCCTATATCGATCTTTTAATGAGAGATAATGTGTTAGAAAGGAAGGAATGAGAGGTAGGTTATTGTATGACAAAGAAAAAAATACCAAGAACAAATAACAACACGCTTATGCGCGTCAGTTCAAAAACTTATATAAAATCCAAAATACCACCATGATTATTAACAACTTATAATATGTTTACGTAAACACAATTTAACATCAAAACCAAACATCCGTTTCTTCTTCTCGATTGATTGTTCCTTGAAGCTTCATCACAGAACCAGGTTCTTTGCAATGGGAGCTTCAAAACTCACAAGATCGATCGTTATAGTTTGTTATTTCTTCCTTGCTATATTCGTATGTATCTCAAAGTCTAGGGTCTAAGTGACAGCCACAGGGAAGTCATTTTTTCTTTTACAAAACTAATTTTAAAATAGTGAAATTTGGCTAAAAATATCATTTTACTCTTATAACCAACAAAAAGATGAACAAATGATTCAAACTAAAATAAAAACCTTGAAGGTTATCTCCTTCAACAATAAATAAAGGTGTACATGTTTGGATGACTATAAACTACCTTTTTAAAACGTTATTTGGAGTAGTGTTTCAGTAGCTTTTTGTGAATATTCCAATATTGCCCCTTATTATTATTATTTACTAACTATTATTATTAATAAATATTAATTTTTAAATTTAATTATTATTAGTTAATAAAAATTAATTAATATTAACTGAAAATTATTAAATTAAATTTTAATTATATATTGATATTAGTTTTTAATTATTTAGAGTTATTGTTAATCATATAAATTATTTTATAATATTAATTAATATATCTTAATTACCAACTACTATTATCTTTTTAAATATTATTTGATTATTTTTCTAAATTATATGTAACGGTTATTTAAAATCATAAGTTAATATATTTTTTTTTCTAAAACCTGTTTTAACAAATTAAAAAATTATGGTATATATGTAATAATAAATTTTATATTCTTTTAACTAACATGTTGTATTATTTAATTTTTTTTTACTACATTGGTTGTATTAATTAACATATTATATTTTTATAAATTTGTTTTAATTATATAATTAAATATCGTAATTGATAATTTTTTTGAAGATGTCCTTTTTGGTCATTTTTTATGTTTATAAGATAGTTTTGCCAAACGTGACTTTTCCATCAGTTAGCTTGTCAGATATCAGTTAGCTTATGAGTCAACGGCTAGCTTATCAGCTACCGGCTAGCTTATCAGCTAGTTTGCCAAACATAGCCTAAAAAGACCAAATCCCTATCTATATATATATATATATATTATAAAGCAGAATCAAAGGGTGATGACATGGCGAGCTGTTGATGCAGAAACCGAGCATAGAAATTTTCTAAAATTTTCACCTTTTAAAAAATAGATAACTTTATATCCCTGATAAATAAGACATGTCCCTCTTCCTCATTCCTACTGAAGAGACGCACAATCACTTTTCTTTTTGCTTTTCCATTCTTCACCATTCATTGCTACCAATATTTCAAGAAAGTTAATTCATGAAGGAATCCCTGGTCCGATTGAAGTCCATAGAAGAAGGAAAAGGCTTTCCGTTTGGTACTTTAGCGGCGACAGACGAGAAAATGTCCAGCAACTCACAACCTTGGGTGAAAGGTTTTTTTACAATTTGTTGGCCTAGGGTGCGAGGGTTAAAGCTTTTGGGGAAGTTTTCCATGTGTGTATAGAATCTTAATCATGATTTACATATTTTGAATCAGATGCGCTGGTTCTGATAATGCAATCGAGTTGGATTTGTGCTGTTGTTTCACATATTGCTTGATTTTTGGTTCCTGTGTTGATGTTGAATTGTTGATTGATATTTAATTTTTAGATGCTTGATTGCAATTGTGATCTAAGTAATAGGTTATCTTAGAAGTTTTCTTTTAGAGTTACATCATATAAGTATTGGGTCTTCCTTTATTCAAGATGATGGGAAACAACAGGCAATTAATCATCTCTACTTTGTTATTTGTGCAAGATTATCGTATATAATGTTCTCATTAATCATGTTTTGATCCTTAATGTAGTGAGATGATATTGTTTTCATTATAGGCTCAAGATTTCTGTGGTTTCTCTATTCTGTTCTATACTTGTCATTTCCATTTTCTGATTGACTATGTGATTTGAACTTGCAATGGTGTTAAAGGTCTTCTGAAGAGTTGCATTGAACTTCTTTTATGTTCTTCTTGACTAGGGTTGGCAACAAGACATGTGGTTATGACAAATCTGTGGATCATTTTGGTTATATAATTAATTGATGCTTCCTTGACTCTGCATTAGCATGATCTTTGTACGATGAATCAAACCTTTTGTGGAAGTTGATGGCTTAAGATTGTGTTTGGATACTTATATCTTTGTGATCTCTTGTCGTATAATTGTGGTTTTTTGTTTGTGTATTTCTTCGATTGAGGGGCAGAAAATTCGGGTATCATCGAGAGGTTGTTGGGTATTCCGAGCGGTAAGTTTTCTTACTGTTATTTTCTTTGTTTTCTTGAATTCTTTATTAGTTCAAGTTCTCTAACTTCTAATAGCTTTTGGTACCATGTTTCTCACTTTTTTCCAGATGGCTATTAGTTCACGGGGTGATGGTTCCTACAAAAAAAGATTTACATCCGTAGAAGGTACACATTAAAGTAGCCTTATTTTATAGAATTATACACATGTTATATGATGATTATCTATTTGTTATTGAATGCATATATGCAAGTTTTTTTTGTTTATGTTGTATAGTTTGTCAAATTTTGATCTCTAGATGGTTTGTGATTTTGAATTCATCAAGCATCAATACTTCTCTAATGTAAAATAATCTCACTTCAATGTTAAATTTTCTAGCTGTAGTGTTTTCTTACATGTGTTCTTTGTTTTTCTTGAGTTGTTTTTTGTGTTCCCTGTTTAATTTGACTCATTGCCATTTTGGTTTTGTTATGTGTAGATATCTTTCTCCATTTTGGTTATCTTTTAGTTGAGATACGAAGTGGGTTCATTTAGTTAAAACTTGAGACACGTGTGTCGATGGTATGAGTTGGTATTCTTTAGAGGGTAAATATTGCTCTTATGTCTTAATTAAAAAAGATTGGATGAACATATGATATTCATGCAATAAAATTATTAACCCTAAGATGTTTAGTGAAAGTTTTGAGTTCTTAAGCCTCGGTTTGGAGTTGGTCTTTTAGTAATTTTCCCTTCTCTGACTATCCATCTTCTCCATTTATGTTGCCTTTAATTCACCTCTTCACTCAGATGACTTATTCTCTTCTTTACCACACTCCTATCAATGTCGCGCCTCTCGCAATGTATAGCCAGTCGGCGAGGGAGGATTTGATGACTAGCGTTACTACTAAGCTAGCCTCGATGGTATTGATGAGGGAATCTTACATGGTGATGGAGCGAGTAGGATGTCGAGGGTGTCGGTATCGTCGATTGCGAGGAGTTTAAGGAGCGAACTCACCCTTAAGACAACAACGTTAGGGTCTACGGTATGTGGTATGTTTTGAACCTTGATTGTTTTTTCTATTATGGCTTCTGATAAAAACTCAAGGATGGAGTACTGGTGACTCCTTTGATCGATGTGAGTTTGATCGATGTGAGGAGTACAGGTATAACTCGATTTGTTTTGCAAGTAGTTCAAGGAGTGAACTTACCATTAAGATAACAGTGTTAGGGTTTACGGTATATAATATGGTTTTAACGATGATCACTTTGTTTACGATGGCTTCTGATAAAACTCAAGGATGGAATACTGGTAACTCCTTTGATCAATGCGAGGAGTACATGTATAACTCGATTCATTCTAACATATTATTTGGGGGAAATTAGGGGTCAATTTTTGTGGAGCTCAGTTGATTAATTTTGGGATCCTAAACAATTTTTGCATCCAAAACAAAGAGAGAAGAACACGATTTTGTTTCTTTCACGAGGATGAAATTAGTTTTTGGCTGCAATTAGTTTTCGAAGAAAATTTTGATTATTTCTTTCATTAATTTGTTTGTGACAATTTTATGTTTTGCCCTTTACTTGGATTTTTAGTTGGTCCATTCATGAGCAGTTTTTAAGCCTCCTCCAAGACACATTAGTTTACGTTATGTTAAGAAGTAGCCATATTAGGATAAAGACACCTATAGTTTTTTCTAAACTTAAGCACTTTTTGGTATTGGGTTTTAGGGTTGTTGACAGCACGCGCATGAAGGTAAAAATCAACAACATAAAAGTAAACGGCAAAAACAGAGGGCTTTATGGGTTTTAAGGCAACTACACACAGGAATCAGGTGAGTATTTTCTGGTCATTACTCATTTTTTGTTGTGGTTTTCCTTTTACTTTGGTCGTCTATGCCAATATGTTCATTGCTTTAAGAACATATATAATGCACTTGAATCGTTAGTAAAGCTTTCACAACTAATACCATGAGATCAATATTAAGTTTCTCATAATGATAATTAATGATTAAACTGAGGATGTCGCAACATAACCATTTTTTCTTTTTTCTCCATTTAAGCCTTTTTTTCTTTATAATTTCTCAATCACTGTCAGCAAGGTAGAGGTTAACTACAGAACACAAACCCTTCATTGTCAAAAACCCACAATTTAAAACCCTGGACTAATTTAAAACCCACAATGTCAAACCCTGGACTAATTTAAAACCATGGAGTAATTTAAAACCCACAATGTCAATTTAAAACCCTGGAAGTCTTGTTTTGAGGTTTACATGTAGATTGTTATCTTGGGCTAATTTAAAACCCACAATGTCAAAAAGATGTGTATATATGAATTAAGATCACCTAGAGTAAAAATGAAACTTAAATAAATAGCAGGAAAATGGATTTATGAATTGAATTTTTTGTACTTAGAACTTTAGACAAAAATTATATGTAAGAAATTGTTCATCAAAACTTAGGTTGCAAACAGCAGCCAAGGGGAACGCTTACCAAGTCATATTACCTTTCGCTGAGAGAATATGTTAAGAAGGACCTAGAATCTTACCCGGTAAGAGCGATACAAGGACCAAGAGTCTTATCCGGTAAGTGAGGCGGACAACTCTCACCATAGTTGGCACTTACCGGGTAAATTGCTGCATACAATGCCGTTTTGGTGGGTAAAGTCATACCCGGTAAGTAAATGATAGCGTTGAATTTTACCGGTGTAAGCACTTACCGGGTGAGTGTTTGGTAAACAACCCCTAAGATATTGAGTTATGTGTTCTTTATTTGCTATTATTTACCTACCTTAATTGATCATCTTACTACGAAGAAACGACGACACAATATGATTTAGAAAGTGCCAAGTCTTGCTTAGTATACAATAAAGTGTTTAATATAACAAGAAGGTTGACCATGTTGAGGTCAGGTAGCTTTTACCACTCCCTCTCACATGAGAGATACGATCTGTTTCTTGGTTTTAGGCTCACCCAGTCTCATGCAATTAGAAAGAATTTGTCCTTCACCATTAGAAACCATGTTGTTTAAAGTGGTAAAAATTAAGACATTGAGTTATCTTATACTAAATGGGATGCCCATCTTGGAGCTATTTTCATTTAAATTGCATTTAGGTTCATTATTATTGCAAATGTATTTTGATCGTGTTCGTTTAAAATTTTAAGTTGCATTTAGTATCAAATTATTTTTCTCTTAAGTGTGACTGGACAATGGGATTGCTTATGGTAAACAAGCATGGGATGAAATTTTTCTGTATAGGGATTAGTTTTGTGTACTAATAATTTGATTCTTTTAATTACATGGATTTGTGGAACTCCTATGATTCTAAGTTTGGACATGTGTCAAAACTGAAATATACTTTGGTGTGACTAATTATGCATTACATGTGCCAACAGAAATACGAGAATGCCTCAAGTGTGATTGATGATTTGGATGATGTGGTTGGGACCCAATAGCGTAGGACTCCTACTTAACCGAGTATATGCAAGAGAAAGTACATTATCAAAGACGATGATACCAACAATTGATCACATGTTTGATAATAAATTGCAAATGTCAAATAATTTGAACGTGCTATTTAATATGTTAATTAAGCTACTTCTCTTATTTTACATGTGTGGACGTTTAATAAAACAATATTGCCAACACGATTAGTTACAAACGCTTTTTGACAAGTTATTGTTGCAGCAGGTCGTGTGAACACCTTCATATAGGGCTACTTGATGCGATGGAACGGTTGACTCGTATTTCATATTACCAAAATTATTTGCATTACTGTGCGAAGCGCAACTTTGGACAATTAACTACTTTGTCTGTATTTGTTTGATAATTTTATTTATTTAGTAATGACAATTATAGTAGGTATCAAACTTAATAGACATTTTATCTTCAAAATATTATTTATTTTTATGGATTTTTTTGTTTTATTTTAATCAATTATTGTATGTATCTCAAAACTATTAGTATCAATAATTAATTTAAAACATAAATTTGATCGTCGCGCAACGGGCGAAGCCAAATACTAGTTAAGTATTAAACCCAAACACACGACATGAACTAAACTCTAAAATCTTAATCATATTCACACGTGATTAGCTTATAATCTAATCCTCGTATTTATTAAAAAATCAAAAATCAAAATAAATATACAAAATTAACCAAACTCATTTAACATTTTTTTTAAATTTAAATATAAAATAATTATTTTACGAGAAAAGAACTAGCAAAAAGTTGGACTATCTTTGGCCGCCGGCGGTATTTTAAAATACCAAAGCCTGTTCTCTTCCTTTACCAAATTACTCTTACACAAAAACTCTTCTGCATACTCCTGTTCCACCTTCCTATTCACATCATGCACCAACACATGCGTTTCTCCCGCCCCTTCTCTCCGGCGAGCCATCACCGCCGCCGAGAATATCACCGCCATCCTTCCCGGCGCCTCCCGGTAATAACCCCTCGGTCCATCTATCATTATCACATCCCATTCCCGCCGATAAACCTCCTCCGGCAACTTGCTCAGCGCTAACTTGCACTCCGTGTTTCCTTTCAGGTACACCTGCGGCGGTAGACATTTAGGGTTTGTTTTATACGACGCCAGAAGCGATTCGGCCTCCGATAACTGAGTTTCGTAGGAGGTGTGATGCACGCGCAGGATAGGCACGTTGCTGAGGATTTTCTGGACCCACTTAATATCGTCTTCGAGGAATAGGGTAGTGCCACGTGGATTAAAGGCGGACCACATGAGGGATTCGTGACCGATCCCGAAGACCAGGAGGTTGCATGGAGCGAGGGGTTGGAGGACGTCGAAGGCGGCTCTGATCTCCGGGAGGGTTTGTTGGGCGGCGATGCCGCGTACGGTGGCGTAGTACATGATGGCGGAGAAATGGGTGGTGGTGGGTTCTTTGACTTGGGTTTGGGTTTGGGATTGGGATTGGGATTGGGAGTTAACGAATGTGCAGAGGATGGATGTGGGGTTTGTGCTACGGAGGCTGGAGATGGTGAGGCCGCCGGTGATTATGACGGCGATGACGATGGTGATGAATAATGGCTTCTCGGAGACGATGATGCGATTTCTCATCATTGATCGATCGATCATTGGAGATGTAGGGTGAGGAAGACGAATAGTGGGAGATTGTGTTTGTGTGAGTGATGAGTTGGGGGTGATATTGTAGAAAATATGCTTGAACCCTCTAAAATGTTGAGGTTTTACACACTAGATTTTGATTTTTGGGAAATTAATTGATTTGCCTTATTTGACCGACGTTTCCCTCAAATGCCCTATCTCTCTCGCAAGTAACAAAAATACTCTAAAAATCCGTGGGCTAAGCCGTGACCCACGGATTATGTTTCAAAAAACCCACATTCAACCCTCATGATCCGTGGGTCTCCTAAAACGATCCGTGGGCCTTGTAATTTCATCAGTGGGTGCCTTAAGTAATAAAGAAATCCGTGGGTGTGCTTCGTGGGCATTTTTTTAATCCGTGGCACACACAATTGTGACTTTTGAATTGAATTTTACACTTTTAACCCCTATACTTATTTACTTACTTTACTTTATACTTTTTATTTTTCTAATTTTAATTTTACATTTAACGCATATAATCGTTTATTAACTAAAATACGTTAAAAAAATACGTTTTAATTTTAAAAAGTTACACCATTGTACTCGTCACTTCAATTGTAAATATTAAAAATATTTTTTATGTAGTATATATAATATATAATAAAATAATTAAATCAAAAAATATTCAATAGTGGGCTCATTTCGAACGTATCGAAGAAACGATTATAATGGTGTAACTTGTTAAAATTAAAAAATATTTTTTAACGTATTTTAGTTGATAAACGATTATATATGTTAAATGTAAAGTTAAAATTAAAAAAGTAAAAGGTATAAAGTAAAGTAAGTAAATAAGTATAGGGGTTGAAAGTGTAAAATTCAATTCAAAAGTCACAATTGTGTGTGCCACGGATTAAAAAAAATGCCCACGAAGCACACCCACGGATTTCTTTATTACTTAAGGCACCCACGGATGAAATTACAAGGCCCACGGATCGTTTTAGGAGACCCACGGATCATGAAGGTTGAATGTGGGCTTTTTGAAACATAATCCATGGGCCACGACTTAGTCCACGGATTTTCAGGGTATTTTTGTTATTTGGGAGAGAGACAGGGCATTTGAGTGAAACGTGAGTCAACTAAGGGCAAATCAATTAATTTCCCTTGATTTTTCTAAAGATTAAAATATTCATATTTGATAAAAGAGAGAAAAGTTTGGTCACAAGATTTGGCCCAAAATATCCATCTTCAAAATAGCATTGGAGAATGGAGAGTAGAGATTGCTAAAAACCGGTCATGGCCGAGTTGGTCGAAATCCATCCCGGTTCTAAATAGTGATTTTGTAACTGGTCTCGACGTAACCAGTTTCGGTCTCTGTTCCGGTCCGGACTCAAATACGAAGGATTGGTTAAGCTTAACAAGTCTCGGTTATGAGAACCAGTCCTGGTACCAGGCGCCCAAACTGGTCTCACTTAAAAAAATTGATTTTCAACTTATAAACAATATTTTTTTGAAGTATTTGTTCTATGAAATGCACTAATAAATACGTTTTTATTATAACTGTGTCAATCAAATACACTAACAAATACCTTTTTATTATAATTGAGTCAATCAAATACATTAAAAAAAATATGTTTTGTTATTATAGGATCAATCAAATACTTTAGAAAAAATATGTTATGTTATAATTGTGTCAATCAAATAACTAACAAATACATTTTTATTTAAAAATAAAATTTAAACTACCGGTCTCGGGCCGGGCCGGGCCGGGCTTGTTTTTCGATGAAAATCGTAACCGTTTGAGGACTGAAATCGATCCTAAACGGTTCCGGGCCATTATGAGAGTAGAAGGCCATGGTCACCTTGACATGGAAAAAGCCTTCACAAGCCCAGATAAGAGTTTCTCAAATGATAGCAGGCCCGAAAACAAAATAGGGAACCATCCTAATTGAAATAAAAAGAATCTTCAAAGTAAGTCCATTAAGTCCATACTCTATCACTGCAGTATCAGATGGAAAGAAATCAAAAGCCATTGCTAATAACACAACTCACCCATCCAAACGTTGCCAAAATCACACAGATTTGGAGATAAACACCACCCAGATTATACTTCTAATCAACCATATTCTATGATTTGATTTGAATTGGAGGCATAGGAAAACCCTATTCTAATCAACCATATTCTATAAACAATTGCTCCCCTTTCGTCTTCTATAATCACCATTTCGTCTTCAACAATCACGATTTCTCCCCCTTTGTCTTCTACAATCACAATTGTCCAACGACTCTGCCTCATCGCATGGATATAGATTACCGATAAACAGATGAGTGAAACTCGATTCTCTCCATTTTCATGTGTTCTATTGATTGGATGTTTTTATGATCTGGGTTTAACTCTTCTGATGGTTTTAGGTTCTTTTAGGTTTATATAACAATTGATTAGGGTTTTTTCTATCTCACATCGATTTCCTTTCACCATCACCATGGTTTTGACATCAAATCGATTTGGGTTTCTGTTTTCACCATCACCATCATGGTTTGACATCAAAGATGAATGGTAGATAAGGTCCTTTTGCTTACTATTTATTTTTCTTTCATTCCTAAATTTTGCTTTGTTTTAACAGAACCATCTTGGAGATTGTTTGTGGATAGAGAGGAGCAATATAAGCAGTGTACATGACATGATTTGCCAAAGCTTTATCTGTGATTTTAGGAATTATCCTTTTGTTTTTTAAAGGGAAACCGCGTTTCACGTGCAAAATATCTCGCCTAATGGTCTATATTCCATCAATCAATTTCTTTTACCCTCCTGAATCCTGATATACCGCCGGCCGAGATGTTTCTCTTCAAACCACCCAAAATAAGGCCTTCGTATCTCGCAAGCATTGTGAATGTGAACTCCCTTCTGAAACAACAAAATGTACAAGCAAGAACAACGAAGACAGCTGCGAAAGATGGTTCACCTTCGGTTGAGTCCTGGACCTGGATGAACTTGGACGATGACGTTCTTGCCCCACTTGTTTTCAAGGCGTTGAACTCTTATCGGCCGGACAAGATGCATCCCGGCCATACATTATCACAAGTTTTCTACATCTCAGCATTTGTATCTGGTTTATATGCCTGGACTTGCTCTAACAGATGTTAAGCTGAAGCTTGAGAAGGGAAAAGTTTTCATCCAAGGAGATAGAATGGGGAAGAACTGGATCGAGGACTGTCTCGTTCGTTATGCTGGAAGTATTGATTTACCGGAAAATTTGCCGGCGGAGCACGTGTTTTCTGTGCGTATGAGCAGGGGGGTTATGAAGATTCAGATTCAAGTGGAGGATAACAACAAGGTTGAGAAGGACCTCTTCAAAAAAAAGAAGGTTGAGAAGGACGAACAGGAGTTCGACTTTGGTGACTTTCGTGGAAAGGTTTTCTGAAATTAATGCATTTTTCTTAATTTACAATAATCGATCAGATGTATTTTCCTTTATTTTTAATGGTGTTCTTTAATTTTCTTTTCATGAGTTGTAACCAACGTTCTAAAAGGCTTGTCGCGACAGCCGTAATGGCGCGCCGTGGCTCAAGGCTTATGTCTCACGCCACGTTATGCATGTGGCACGGCATGGCCTAATGTGCGGTCTTTTATAACGCGATATTTGATTTTTCTTTTATAACACGTTATGCGTGACTTATGCCTTATTTGCTAGTTTTTAATATATAACCTAATTAACTTGTTTATTATCATTGACTCATCGATTAATCATACAAAACATATGTTTTTATATACAATATTATATATGATATAGTGATTTGCCGCCATAAGTCACGCCTTGATAAACGTCATGGCCTCGCCGTGGCTTCTAAGACTTGGCCTTGCCGCCACGCCACGCCTCGCGTCATTTAGAACCTTGGTTGTAAGGCCTTTTAATTTATCTCTCTAAGATCTCTCTAATATCTATATATAGTATAGATATTCTCTCTCTGAAAGATGATTATTTGCAGAAATCTTTTCTCTTTAATTGTTCAATCCCTATAACGTGTTAATTGCAGGCTGTTAGAACCTTGGTTGTAAGGCCTTTTAATTGTTCAATCCCTTATTTTTTTCATTTTTTATTTTACATCCTTATCATATTAACATGAATAATCGTATATGAACAAGAATGCATTAAAAAATACAATTCTTCTTTTACAAATTATACCATTGTAATCGTCTCGTCAATACCATCGAAATGAGCTCAATATTAAATATTTTTGGATTTAATCGTATTATTAAATATCATGAACATCTACGAATTAATTTGTTTTATATCCCTTACATTATTTATTTTTATTTTACATCCTTATAATATTAAAAATACATAATCATAGTTTAACTAAAACATATTAATACATGCATTTTTTACAAAGTATGTTATTACAATATTCTCGTCAATAATTTCAAAATAAGTTTATTATTGATTATATTTTTAACTTAATAATATTGTGAAATATCATAAATACGTATCAAGATTTTTCAAAAATGACGTACCGAGATTTTTTTTAACTTGTACATTTTACGCTCTTATCTATATTTATTTATTATACTCCTTAAAAAATAATTCCATTTACGGTTATTTTTGAATTTTTAAGAAGTACATCTCAATACATCATGTACAAGTTTAAAAGCTTTAAAACCTCCCACGTTCATTCTGATAATTAAAAATAAAATTATTTTTTATTTTTAAATTACACTTTATACCATTATAATTAGTTATTTAATTTACTTTATATCTCTTCTCCTTTCATTTTACATCTTTATTATATCAACATACATAAACTAAAATACATTAAACAAATATGTTGTTCTTTGCCTTTCAAAAAAAATGTTGTTCTTTTTTTTATAAATTATACTATTATAACCGTTCATCAAAACTTTCAAAATGAGCACAAATGTTATGGGTTTGAAGACCTCACTTTCGAACGAATATTTTTCAATTTTTTTGACCAATTAACCATATTGACCTTTAATTTTATACATATTGTTGGGTCATCAAGATTTGAAGATGACCTCATGATCTCCTTTTATACTTTGAAAAACATTTTATACTTAGAGAAATTTTGGATGCATGGTTCTTTGTAATGGCTTGTACAAGATATCAAATGTTTGGTGAAGTCAAAGATCAACCAAAGTCAAGATTAAAGATTCTCTCATTGTGGAAGTGAAAGATCTTTTCTCAAACATACAAGTCATTGTTCACCGAAATTGTTCTCACAATTTCGGTGGTATTTCCACCGAAACTTCTCTCTATTTCGGCCTAGTCTCAAAGAAGCTTTTCCCAAAGATGATGTCATATATCTCAAAGATGATGTCACATATCTCAAAGATGTGTCACATATCCCAAATGACATTTCGGTGGGACCTCAAAGAAGCTTCAAAGATGTTTTCTCCAAAGATGTGTCACATATCTCAAGTTTCCATCGGTGGTGCTTTTCTTGAAAGAAAATCTGAGAAGCAAAAGGAGACAAAAGTGAGAGACATAATAAGACAAAATGAGAAGCAAATTCATTTTGTCTTGGAAGAAATCTTACAACCTTTCTTCGGTGGTGCATTTGTTGAAAGAGATTTTGAGAAGCAAAAGAAGACAAAACTGAGAGACATAAGAAGACAAATTGAGAAGATATTTTCTACATGGATAAAGTGACCTTCTGTCTTATTATCCATTTTCAGCTAAGGTCCCTGTTATCTGCTCAAGCTACTCTGTCTGCACCTAGTAAAAGGTGACAAGGACTTCACAACTTTCCAGAAGTCAACATCCTCAGCAAGTGTGAAGATGACAAGTGTCTCAAGCATTCAATGCTTGCACACTCCTTGTCACTATAAAAGGAAGAGCTCTCCATACTGAAATACATACATCTTGAGAGACTTTGAAGATTACTGTGAGCTCTTGATATTCTACGCAAACTGGAAGAATTCTCTAAGTGCAAGAATTTCCAGTTTGCTTGAAAAACTTTATAGCTTTGTTCTAAGTGTTCTTAGTTATTTTGTTGTATACTTTGTGTAAGATTGTTAGAATAGTTTATCTGTTCTTTTCCGCAACAGTCTTAAGTTTTCTATGTGTAATTCTTGTTGAAAGATTTTCAATAAAAGAATTAAAATTGTGAAAATTTTGAGTATTGTATTCAACCCCCCCCCCCCCCCTTCTACAATACTTGTTATAGCCATCTGGGACTAACAAGTGGTATCAGAGCAGAAAGTTTAATCCCATAAACTTGATCTGCGATGGCTGCCTCCTCTTCTTCAACTATTGAAAACTCTTTTCAAAATAACTTTTCTGAAAATGGCTCCATTTCAAAACCTCCTAAGTTCAATGCTAACAACTTCTCTTTGTGGAAAAGCCGCATGATGCTGTTCATGGAAGGAGTGGATACTAGATATCCAACCATTCTCCAAGAGGGACCCTTTATCCCCAGAGTTTGGGCTCGATATGAAACGCAGAGGCCGGGTAAAGAAACCATGGAAAAAGATGATTCTAATGATTCGTCTGATGAAGAAAAATCTGCTGCTACTGGTCGTTACATTCTTAAAAATCCTAAGAAATATACTGATGAGGAAAAACGACTTGTGTCTCTTGATTCTAAAGTTAGAACTATCATTGCTCTCTCTCTTCCTGATGAAGTGTACCACTCTCTGGTAAATCTCTCTACTGCCAAAGAGATGTGGTCCACTCTGTGTGTTTTGTACGAAGGTACAAATGAAGTTAAAAAGAGCAGAAAAATTGGTTTTGTTAGAAAATATGAACTCTTTTCTTATGAGAAAGGAGAATCTCTCTCCAACTACTATAATCGCTTTAACAGTCTTCTTAATGACTTAAAGCTGTTAGGTAGAGTGTATGACAATGAGGAAGTCCTGTGCAAATTTATGGACTGTCTTCCCGATTTTTGGGAAAATATCTGTACTTGTATAAAGACAACCAAGGATCTTGATCATATGCCTCTTACTGTTCTTTATGGTACTCTTTTCAACTATGAGCAGACGAAACTGCAAAAGTTTATAAAGAACTCTTCTCTAGCTCTCCTGAGTGACTCTTCCAAAAAGACTAAGTGTTTTCCAAAAATCACCTACCCATCTGACTCTGACCATAATAGTCAAGAAGATCCCAATGATCATTCAGAAGCATATCTTAGTGATGCTAAGGATGAATGTGAGGAAACTTCAGCTGATAAATTATCTGATGAAATGGCCATGTTGGATGGGCACTCTAAATCCAAATCTCATCTCTCTTCTGGAAAATCTAAGTTCGATAGAAATTCATCCTCTTCTCTCTCCAAACACTCTCCTTTATATAAATCTAATGAGGAATGTTTTAACTGTGGTAAAAAGGGTCATTTTGCTTCTGAGTGTAAAAGTAGAAACCTTGAAAGACTTAGAAGTGCTTCCCACCGATTTTCCAAAAATTTCAGCCAATCTTCCTCTTCTGCAAATTTTGACCGGGCTGAAAGATACAAGGAGAAATACAAGAGAGAAAAGGAAAGAAATGAAAGACTTGTCAGAAGAGGAAAGGGTCTGCCTGCTAAATCTTATGATTTGGCAGATGAACCCACATCTGAAAGCGAATGACTCCTCAACTGCTCTTGTATCAGCTAAGTGCTTCTTCTACTCTTCACAGGTACATACTATGTGTTTTATCTATCTTTTATGAATTCCCTTATTTCAAACTCTTTTGCTATGTGTTCATAATTTCTGCCATCACATCTGAAAACATAAATTTTGGAAATTTTATTTGGCTAGTCTCTGGGTGTTGTTTCTGTCTTAAAAGGAAATCCTCCAAAATTTTTCCAAAAATAACTTTATGACTTCTCATACCGATTTTCTTCTTAAATCTGTGAGTTTCAAAATGTCCAATTCAAAAGAAAGGATTTATGTACTCCCAATTTTTGAAATATGAATTCTATGTGATGCACCCCCATTCTTTGTTATCTCTTCAAAATCTTTGAGCAAAAGTTAGGAAAAATGTCAAGTTTCTAAAAGGAACTCTCTTTATAGAAAATGCTATATCTGTGGTGATATTTCTCATTTTGCCAAAGACTGTGTGAAATAAAGAATTATTCTGAGTGATATAAATTCTTGTCATTCTTTTTCTTCTAACCCAAAAGGACCCACCTTCAAAATGGGTACCTGGAAATTAAATTCTTTGTGATTGCAGATTTTGAGCTGGGCAGATGGATCTATGTGAACAAGTGAGAAAGTTGACAAAACCTTCAAGATCTCCTTGTTTTTGAAAAGCCTCCCAGTTCTCATCTTACTGCTCTACCCACTAAAGAATAGGCGTTGTTTAGGATGCATTGGTTTAGGGTATTGAAATTATTATTATGATTATTATATTATTATTATTATTATTATTATAAATATGTATATATATACATACTTTCGGTTTCACCGATGTGTATATATATATATATTAAAATAATAATAAATAATAATAATAATAATTTAATAAAACTAATTACTAATTTCTTCCACCAAAATACTTTCTTACCATGCAATCTCACGACCACCGAAAAGTACAAAATCTGGTATCACCTTTTCTTAAAACCACCAAAATTGAATTTCATCCACCGAAATTCAAATTTCATCCACAATTTTTTTTTAAACCATTTCCCCATTCTTCACCGAATTCATTTTTCTCTTTCACCGAATCTTGTTCACCAAATTTCTTTTCCACCCTTCTACCCTTATTTTCTGCTGAGAAGAAACCCAACCAGCCCACACCGATTTTCTTTCCACCAAAAAAATCTCATTTAAACCCTTCTCACATCCATAAACTTTTCTTTCTTTTTGTGGCCACCTTTATTTATTCACCCTCCTCTTCTATTTTTTAAACCCATTTCTTTTCTAAACCTCACCACCGAAATTTTCCTTAACCACCAAACCAAAACCATATCCCACCATACTTTACTTCCCATCATATGTTTTGCCTCCTCGATCGGTGGTACCCCTCAAATTCGGTGGAACCCTTCAAATTCGGTGGTGAAACCCTTCTAAATTCGGTACAATCCTTCAAACTCCTCGGTGGAATCCTCACACCGATCCACCACCGAGTCTACACTGATCCACACCGATTCCACACCGAATCTCCACCGATCCACCACCTCAAATCCCTTCACCGATCCACCACCTCAAATCCCTCCACCGATCCACCACCTCAAATCCCTCCACCAATCCACCCACTACAAACTCTTCTACAGATGTCACCCCAAATCCTCAAACTCAATCTTTTTGGGTCATCAAATTGGAAGATGAAATTCCAATCTTTTCTTCACTTTGAAGATTTTCTCCATAATGTCTTAGAAGTTTTACTACTGATTTTCCACCGAAAATCCTACCGAAAATAGCCAATTTTCGGTGGACTCTCCTTCATTTTCGGTGGAAAAGCAAAAAAAAAAAAAAAAAAAAAAAAAAATATCCTACCGATTTTCCACCGAAAATCCTACCGAAAATAGCCTATTTTCGGTGGATTTTGCTCAATTTTCGGTGGAAAGGTAAAAAAAAAAAAAAAAAAAAAAATTCTACCGATTTTCCACCGAAAATAGCCTATTTTCGGTGGATTCTCCTCAATTTTCGGTGGAAAGGTAGTAAAAAAAAAAAAAAAAAAAAAAAAATCCTACCGATTTTCCACCGAAAATCCCACCGAAAATAGCCTATTTTCGGTGGATTTTGCTCAATTTTCGGTGGAAAGGTAAAAAAAAAAAAAAAAAAAAAACTGGTCTTGGTTCTGGCCGATCTTTTCATTTTCTCTTGGTGTTTTTCCTACGTCGGCCGCTGAGGGGGAGAATTCATCTGAGGGGGAGCAACATAAACCCTCAGTACTCATATACATCGACCAACTTGAAAAAATGAGGAAATCGACGGACCGGTCAAGGGGGAGCACTTCAGTCCGGGCGGATCTAACTGAGGGGGAGAAACACAAAGACCGTCTGATCTAACTGAGGGGGAGCAAAACAAAGACAAAGGATGCTGATGCTAAACATGAAAAGATGCCAAGATGCAACAGTTGGGCAGAAGTATCCTAAGGCTGCTGATCAAAATGAAGAATCCTCAAGCCAGACACAAGTTTCAACTCGCCCCTCCAAAGATGCAAGTAATATTCATTCTGTTTATACTGTTTATACTTCTTTCCTTTTCCTTTCGATTATTTGTACAGCTATACCTTTTTATTTTTTTTTTCTTATATGTAAATATCATATATACATACACACAAAAAAAAAAAAAAAAAAATGGACTGTGTGAAAAAGAACCCAAAAGAGTAAAGAAGGGTCAACTTGCATTATTCACTGTCTTACTCATGTTTTTCTAAGTATGGATGTCATCATCAAATAGGGGGAGATTGTTGGGTCATCAAGATTTGAAGATGACCTCATGATCTCCTTTTATACTTTGAAAAACATTTTATACTTAGAGAAATTTTGGATGCATGGTTCTTTGTAATGGCTTGTACAAGATATCAAATGTTTGGTGAAGTCAAAGATCAACCAAAGTCAAGATTAAAGATTCTCTCATTGTGGAAGTGAAAGATCTTTTCTCAAACATACAAGTCATTGTTCACCGAAATTGTTCTCACAATTTCGGTGGTATTTCCACCGAAACTTCTCTCTATTTCGGCCTAGTCTCAAAGAAGCTTTTCCCAAAGATGATGTCATATATCTCAAAGATGATGTCACATATCTCAAAGATGTGTCACATATCCCAAATGACATTTCGGTGGGACCTCAAAGAAGCTTCAAAGATGTTTTCTCCAAAGATGTGTCACATATCTCAAGTTTCCATCGGTGGTGCTTTTCTTGAAAGAAAATCTGAGAAGCAAAAGGAGACAAAAGTGAGAGACATAATAAGACAAAATGAGAAGCAAATTCATTTTGTCTTGGAAGAAATCTTACAACCTTTCTTCGGTGGTGCATTTGTTGAAAGAGATTTTGAGAAGCAAAAGAAGACAAAACTGAGAGACATAAGAAGACAAATTGAGAAGATATTTTCTACATGGATAAAGTGACCTTCTGTCTTATTATCCATTTTCAGCTAAGGTCCCTGTTATCTGCTCAAGCTACTCTGTCTGCACCTAGTAAAAGGTGACAAGGACTTCACAACTTTCCAGAAGTCAACATCCTCAGCAAGTGTGAAGATGACAAGTGTCTCAAGCATTCAATGCTTGCACACTCCTTGTCACTATAAAAGGAAGAGCTCTCCATACTGAAATACATACATCTTGAGAGACTTTGAAGATTACTGTGAGCTCTTGATATTCTACGCAAACTGGAAGAATTCTCTAAGTGCAAGAATTTCCAGTTTGCTTGAAAAACTTTATAGCTTTGTTCTAAGTGTTCTTAGTTATTTTGTTGTATACTTTGTGTAAGATTGTTAGAATAGTTTATCTGTTCTTTTCCGCAACAGTCTTAAGTTTTCTATGTGTAATTCTTGTTGAAAGATTTTCAATAAAAGAATTAAAATTGTGAAAATTTTGAGTATTGTATTCAACCCCCCCCCCCCCTTCTACAATACTTGTTATAGCCATCTGGGACTAACACATATAATATGCGATTTAAAAACGAATAAATATGAAAATGAAACAAAATTATTTTTTTGAATTCTCGGCTTTAGATTCGAGATACTTCGCGCTGCATCGCGCGCGGGTACGTGCCTAGTTTAAATTAATCTATGTGTTGTTGGTTGATTGATTGAATATCTATATCTATATCTATACTACTTTATAAAACATCTGACTCCCAAACTCTTAAAAACAACAATTTAAACATTATATACCACCATTTAAAACACATTTACTTAATTTTTAGATTCTTTTTTGTGAAACCAGGAACCATAATCATTTTAGACTCTTTAAAACTTCTGTAGAACCCGTTCCTTTTCGAGGCGACTCTTCGCCTCCATCCGCCCTACAAGGAACCATAATCAGTTCATACTTCTGTTCAAAATGAACCAAATCGACGCTCCTCCCTCCAAGACGAAATATGCAGGCTTTTATTCCCTGCAAATGGATTCAAATTAGTTCACGATTTCTTTGTTTCTTCAAGAGTCGTATTAGGGTTTCTTGGCAATTGTTTAAAGTTTCTTCTCAGGTTAGTTTTTTACACGCTTTCTATGTTTCTTCGATTTTGGTTTGGCTTGTGGTTTCTTCACGCTATCTTTGGATGTATGCTTTCATTACCCTCAGTTTTATATTTTTGTATTATGTTTCTCAAGAAACTCATAAATGTGATTTGAAAAATATGAACATACGTTAGGGTTTTCTTTTGATTTTATTTGTTCGATTGTTATTATCTGAGCCTCACATTTAGAGGTGTCTGGTTAAATTCATATGTAACACAAAATGCTAAAAAGTTCAACAGAACAAATAGGTGGTCTTATGAGAGCTAAATACATCCGAAATAATAGGATTTATTCCTATAATTCAATAGGTGAAATACCTCACATTACAATCTATGGTTAACCTCAAACAATATATAATTCAAGTCTTGTTACAAAGACTAAAAACCATATCGGGTGTTACTTAACCCAAGTACGAATTGCTAATCCCAAAGATGAATGCGGAAAACTTCACTTAAACTATTTACCTCTCGAGCACTTTACTAGCACACGACCTTTCACACATGTCACTAGAACTACTCCCAACCTGAGACCTGTTGCACATGCCGACAAATAAAAAGGGTTAGGCTTAGATGAAAGTTTGCATTATTTAAATAATTCTTTATTTAAATAATTCTTCTAATGAGTTCAAGAGTTTATAGCATTATTTAAATAATTCTTTAAATGAAAGTTTGCGGCTTAGATTATCATTTCCAAAAGAGTTTACAAAAAGGATATAAACGACTCATTTTCCAACGCACTCAAAATCGTTGAGAAATGTCCCCAAAAGGTATAAAGCATTTTCCAAAATGAATTCCAATCTCAACTCACTCAATTACGTGAATAAACCTATATTATGCAAAACCTTCAAATATGGTTGACGACAAAATACTCAACCCATACATCATGGAAAACCATCCATTTAAATATAATATTTCATTGAAAACATAATATGTAACACCCCGAAAATCCTAACTCAATTGTAAATGAATCCTTTTAGAATTATTAAAAGGACAAGGTGCTACATTGGAAGGTGGGACACGTAATGCTATTGGACCTCTCGAGAATTTAGGCCAAGTTTGGGCTCGATACAAGTCCAGCGAGTATGACACTCGCGATAGTGACAAGGTCACAATCGCAGTGTCACTATCGCCCCATATGTACCGAGAGTTTTGGGAGGACGGGCGAGTATGCCCGGCGATAGTGACAGTGTCACTATCGCGGTGTCACTATCGCCGACGGGTCCTGAGGGTTTTAAACCCACGCCTTTCAGCCTTCTTTCATTTCTATTCCATCTCTCTCTCTAAACTCTCCCAAACCGAACCCTAACCGAACCCTAACCCTCCTAAATCGTTTTTGGAGCTCTTGAAGCCATAAATCTTGCAAACCAAAGCTTCTCTCTCTGTTCTTAACAAGGAGTTATGGATGGAGGTTAGAACCTTTCTTCTCACTTTCGTTTTGGTGAGATTTCTACATTTTCTAGGGTTTTACCCAACCCTCAACTAAACATTTCCTTTCTTTAGATGAAATGAAGAATGAGGCTCACTTTGGTAACACTAGAAGTGTTTGGTTGGTAGATTCACTTGATGGTTGAGGTAATCTTCTCTTCTCTTCATTTTGGAAATTAGGGTTTCGATCTATTGGTGATTTTGGGTGTAGTATGTTGGGAGGAATGATTCTAAGGGTTTGGGGATAAATACTTACGGTTGGAAACTTATGGATTTAGGTTTGGAAGATTTGGACTTGAAGATACGGACTTCTTCAAAGGAGCATACGTATGGGAAAATCTAGATTTAGCTTAATCTAGCCAGGTGAGTTCAAGTTGCTTTGTGAAAACTTTGTACATGCCAAAATATGTGTTTTAAAGTATTTGTGTGCTTTATGTGAAATTATCCCTTGTTGAAATATTTGGTAGGTTTTGATGTAATCAAAGTGTTGAGTTTTACAAATTTTATAAAACACCCATATTTGGGAATTTTGAGTGATTGATGAATAAATCACGAGTGAAAGAGATTTTGATAATCTATTGCTTAAGTGAAGAGGATTTGGTCAAACTACACTTTAGTGTTTTTGTGATTATGTGATAACTACGATGTAGCGTATTTTAAAGTGTGAACGTGTGGGTTGGGGATTTTGGTAAATCCGACCATGTGAGCGTTTTAAGAGTTATAAACATTTATTTTGGGGCCGATGGCCAATTGAGGAATTAAAAGGTAAAGATTTTGGGTAACGATGCATTTTGGTTTACGTAACCGTGTGAGTGACACGTATTTAACCAAACTTCTATTTTGGACTTAAAGGCTTGATTTATACTCAAATGAGTCTTTTGAGTGTTTGCCGGTTTTAGTGGCTCGGGGTGGAGTCCTGGATGTGTTATATGCTTAATTACATTTTATTTGAATATGTACCGGTTTAAGTGTTGGTCTTATGTGTGAAGACCGTTTGATGGTTTTGCATTCTTAGTACCTTTAGTACTAAAGAACCTGAATGAATTATATGCATTGTTGAGTTATGAAAGAGTTGCATATACGTATACATATAGATGCATATATGATTTGACTTCATTGGGAAGGTGGCAATGAAGGGGTTGTGAGATTATCATGCCTCAGAGCATGCGTTGGTATATTGTGGGCTAGATGCATTTCATTTGCATGATTTGATGTTGATAAACGGTCATTAGATCTTTGAGCAGAGGGCTCGGGTTTTGGACTCGGTTGAGTCTTGATGGCATTCGCCCGGTTTTAATAAGCTCGACATGGGCTTGGGGTTTGCATTGCATGAGTTGCATCATATTTGAGGGTTACATGATTTGAATGCATTAGTTATTCTTTTGGGGTCATGTATTTATATTTAAGTCGAGTAAGCTTGTTTCGGATGGTGGGTTTTTTCAAGGTAAAGATCCAGTAGGATTGAACTTGATGGCTTGGACTAAAGACCTAGTATGGTTGATGTCTAAGAAGGGCTAAAGACCTAGTATGGTTGATGCCGAAGATGGACTAAAGACCTAGTATGGTTGATGTCTAAGATGGACTAAAGACCTAGTATGGTTGATGTCATCTGTTTTCCACATCCAAGAAACTTGCATTTATTTAATCGTGGTTTAATTTATGTGTTTGCCACATTCGATGAGATCGGGCCTCCCCCGCCACCGAAGGGTGTTGATTTCGGGTATTTTACCTATTCACATTGTTGAGGTTATATTACATGCATTTGGATTGTTTTCCATGATTGATGGACGGATTTATGTTACATTCTTATTGGATGTTTTAACTGCTGGAGTTTTATTCGCAGTGGCGATTATTTGAAAAATTATTATTAATTAACTCTTGATGTGAGTTTTGGATTTGAGTCCTTTGTAGAGAAACGATTTTCATTGGAAGCTTTCCTCTCAGAAACTGTATGCGTTTGGAAAATGGGTTGTCGATGTCTTTTATACAAACCCTTTTAGAAAATCATTTATTTAAGTTGAAACTGTCAATTTATCAAATGATTTGCTCATGATGTAAACTCTTGAACTCACTAGGCGTTAGCCTAACCTTTTTATTTGTCGGCATGTGCAACAGATTCAGGTTGGGAATAGCTTTAGCTACACTGCGGGGTGATGAGTGCTGGTAGAGTGCACGAGAAGTGAGATGCTTAGCGAAGTTTTCCGCACTTTTGGGATTAGCAACTTTTATTTGGGTTAAGTAACATCCGCCTAGAATTGTTAGTTGTTTAATTTGTGAAGTTTAAAATTGAGGTATTTTCAAGGATGATATGTAGAAGAAATTTTATCATCTTTAAGTTTAATTTATTGAAATTAAGGTTAGTTGCTCATTCCAATTTTGAGGGTGTTACAAGTTGGTATCAGAGCATAAGTTTGAGAGAATTAGGTGTTGGTTGTTGAATACCTAGACTCAAACTAGCGTTGTTTTAAGTAAATGAGAGCGAGATTGCACCATTAGGCACTCTAAGATAGGATGTTTGAAAGTTGTTAGAGTCACTAGAAACGAGAAGTCACGTCAAGAGTAGCAAGGATGATCATGTACGGTACGTTCAAAATTTCGCCTGGCCAGTGTTATGGTGAACCTACCGGTTACATGAGAGTACTTGGACGACTCTAACGTGATGACCGTTGGGGTAGTAAAGGAGTTCTAAGCGAGTAGTCTTTAGAAAAAGTTGACGATTTTAGCATTTGCCATTAGGAGTGGCGGTAAGCATGATTGATGGCATTAAGTAGACCGTTCTGGTCGGACTTGAGGGTTGGATTGGAGCCGAAGGATTAATGAATTGACTTGATTCGAGGAGAATTGTGGGGTTAGTCGATGTGACTTCCCACTTCGCGTTAAGATGTGTGAGTATCCGGATGACAATAGTGTGATCAGAGAAATTGGAAGAATGTGACCTGGACGTTGAGTGTCGACAAAATGCCTGCACAAAATTTATTTGCTTTTAAAATAAATTGCATTGATTATTTCTTATGTTTCAATTCGTCGGATGGACGGTACTACTAAATCTTGGAAAAAATTTGACATACGCAAGATTTTAAATCATGATTTTGGAACATGTATGAAATTATTTTACGACAGACGGTTGTGAACCTGGTCGGGATTTATTTTATTCCTTGTAGTCGTCCATTATTACTTTCGGATATTGTGATATCCATGTTTTAATGTCGTTCATGTTTTTGGATAAGTAACCGCGACTTACGACCTTAACATTGGATTACCTTGTTTTAGTATGGATCTTTAATGAGAATTTGAATTTTGCGAGTTTTGACGGAGAGGTGTTATTTTATCTCGTAAAAAGGGGATTTTGAGAATTTTGATGATTTGGTCATATTGTTTTACGCGAATCGATTATTGAAAAAGAAAACTATGACACCATTTATTTGGTTCGATGTTGTTGAGTTCCATTGAGTTTAATGGAAGTTTTGTGGAAATACGATGAAGTTTCGTTTTACGACGTGTTGCGTTGCATGGGTGACACTTGGTCGTGTGCATAACTTGAATGCTTGTGTGCGTTAATACATGGGTTGAGTGGGTATTGCGCCTCATGCGAATTTTGTTGAAGAACGTGTTTTATGTCGTATTGCACCAAAAAGAGTAGTTTTGGAATTTTAATGCCGCATGGCTTCTCTTTTGAGGATTGTGGTAGCATATTGGTTGCAACTTGCTAGATGTGCAAATTAATTTATACGTGGCGTGAGTAATGCATATAAGAGCATCATGATGGTACATCTCTAATGTTATTTCTCGCACATGCACTATATTGATTGATTGACATGAGTAATTTGTAGCCACTATTTTGAGGCATTAATGTGCATCGCTTGTGTGGTTTGAAGTTTAAAGTTGACTTGAATTATTTTGTGCGTGTCAATCAAATTATGTGCACGTATGGTTTTCTGAAGTTTTGAAAAAAACAAATTGAGGTGTGTGAGCCTGGTCAAAGGATTTTATTTATTTGTCCTTTTGCGATTGAATGAGAAATTTTGAAATTTGAGTTAATGAATTTCCACTTCGAAAATTTGCAATGACTATCCGGTATGTGTTATACCATTTCAGAGTAACTGCTAAGAAAGTGCTGCAGATCGGCATGCAAATTTTAATTTGAGATTTCCTTTCGATGTTTAAACCGATATTTCCAAATGATGAAATTATCCTGTTATTTGATTTAAAAACTGGGAGATGACCCAGACCATGCCGTGTTTTAGCCAAAGTGTGTAGATGATTTGCTTCGTTTCTATGTGAATAAAACTGACACATGCGAGGTTGTTAATGAATTACAGTTCATGTCGTTTTATGGTTAAAAAGAGAATTTTAGAAATCGATGTCGCGTAAATCCTTCTTTTCAAGTTTGTACACACAGGCTGTTGAACGCTATTTTAATATGGGAAATTACTTTGCGTGTCTAGCACAAGTAAAATCCGCGATGGGACCCAATCGGTTCATTTTAAAAGTTGTTGAATACGTTTTATGTTGCGGTAGTAAACTAAATTGTGATGAAAAGGTTTTCAAATGATTTTCATACGTGGGACGAATGTGTCCATGTTGGTGCATCCACTAGCTGAGTAGTGGTAAGTTTTTGTACGTATATGATGTTAGTATAAAAACTTTTGTGTTGGAAAATCTAGTGAAAACTTTATTGGCATATTTATTTGGTCTGTCACTTGAAAACCTTGAACTCTTTAGGCTTGGGGAGGTTGAGCAACCCTAGTTAGGGGTGAGGACGTGTAGAACCTTTCGATAAAAGATCAGGTTCTAACGCATGTGATTGTCGTGAGCCGTATGATGTCGTTTGCGGGAACGAATCATTTCTTGTGGGCAACTAAAAGATGGGACTTGCGGTGTCCCTTGTTAGTGATGGGGTAACCGTTCACTTCGGCAGCCTTGTCTTGGGTTGTCGGTATTGCGTGAAGGTCGTGTAAGGCCCTTTAGGCCGGTGGAATGACCATGGACTGGCGGGACGATTTGAGGAGTGACACTCGTGTGTGGGGCTCTGTGATGAGTCGAGTTTTGGTGGTGTGACTAGGTGTCAACTTTTGGAATTCGAGGCCAAGGACCACTAGTGTGATTGGAGAGTGTATCCCATTGAAGAAACTTGCATCTTCAAGCCAAAACCTAGATCCATAAGTTTCCAACCAACAATAATTAGATCTAACCATGTGGAATCATCCTCCAACCATTTTATACCAAAATACCCACTTATATCAAAACCCTAACTTCATAAATGAAGAGAAAGATTACCTTAACCATACTCGAATCCACCCACCAAAATATCTCTAAAACCACCAAGATGAACCACAAACTCCCAATCTTCAAAGTGGAGTGAAAATGGTTGGGTGAAATCCTAGAATCTTGATGAAGGAGATGAAGTGAAAGGTTTCTTGGAAGGTTAAGGTTTCCAATAATGGTGAGGGTTTGTTTTGGGGAAGAAGGAGGAAGAGGAGGGGGGAGATTTAGTGTTTCTTGGGGGAGAAATCGATTTTAGAGAGAGAGAATTTGATTTGAGGTTAAAGATGAAATGAGGGGAGTGAGAGAGGATGAGGGCTTAAAACACAAAATATCTTCATCAGACGTGTCGCGGACGTCCGGCTAGGAGCCATGCGGAAGTCCGGCTCGACCTGATCTGAATTCCCAACAAATGCTCTGTTGCTTCCGCGGATGATGTGCGGACTTCCGCACTATGTGAACGTCCGGCCTTGCCCCTTGCGGACGTCCGTGATTCCAATTTCAGCATCTGTATTTTTGTGGTGTTACACGAGCTAAATATTGTTTTATTGTTATTTAGATCAAGTTATTTGTTAAGATATCCATCTATTTTGGTATGTTTTTTTACTTATATTAGAAAAACCTTTCATAAGCTTTTGTTTAGTTGTATATTGTGAAATTTTTGTGTCTTTGGCATGATTAAGTTGATCAGGTTATTGACTTATTGTTATTTTTATACATAAGAAAGCAACAGTTGAACATTGGCATTAATGTTCTAAACTAACAACATCCATCTAAGGTTCCATGTGGAGGTATTCATGTAGTAGAGTTGATTATAAGCAGGAATATGTTTTACATTATGAAACATTGAAACCTCATTTCTCATAGTTCTAATTCTTGCTCAGAGGCTACAACCAACCCGAGTTATTCAGTAACAACTTCTCTACCAACTTCAGTTGGCAATAAAAGTTAACAACTTATCTACTTGAGGTTGCATGACCTCTAAATGCATATCATATTATCATGTGATATGAACAAACTCTCAAGTTTTAAAACTAAATTGATCTTTTTAGTTCTATGATTAAGCTGTTGCTATTTCATTTTAAGTTTCTGATCGTTCTGGCAAGACTTGATATGAAACAAAGGTTTTGGGCTTTTGGCTTCATCAACATCTACTAAACAAGATCTGGTCTTTTTTGCTTTTAAGTTATGAGGTTTGCCACTTGCCAGATTTATGGATTTTTTTTTGGTTAAGGGGGTGCACTCACTTTGTTTATTTAGCAATTAAGAGGTCAGATGCATTTCTTGAAAGTTGCTTGGTTTTCATTTTTTTTCTATTTCTAAATGTTTTGTTCAAAAAAAAGTTCCCTGCTTATAGTAAATCCATGAAAGAGATCTATAGTAGTGTTGTTGGTTGAACAACATGGAAGAACCAGAGTTATTGAATGATATTTTTTTGGATGAACTTTAATGAAATTACACCTTTTTGCAGGTTGTACACTTTGCTTTGAACGATGCTTCTTCCAGGGTTATTGAATGATATAACCAAACAAGCCGTTGACGGGTTGATCAGTGTAGTGTTTTGGTGAAGACCCCATCCGACTATCTTGCCTAATTTATCTTCTCACCATAGAAAACACTTATTATCTTGGAAACAATAAAATATAAATGGTCAACCTCCTAGGGACAGTCGATTGCCGCCACAACCCAACGATGGGGGCGGTGATGATGATATTCCACCAGGATTTGGTTTCCTGAGTTTTTTTCCAAAGGCTCAAAACCATCAAGGAAAACGTTCACAAGCTGGGTTGGACATTGTCGAAATTTTGTTGGACAATTTACTTCACCATGACTGTTGATTTAGGAAATGTAATTTAGGCTTGGATATTCGAACATGCAGGAAACAGTAGGAAGAAGGCACAGGGTGTGTGCATTGTGTAAACCATAAGTTTATAGTACAATTAGTGGTTATACTTGATGTTAAAGGATCTTGGCATATCTACATTAAAACGAAGCAGTAGAAAAAAGAAGCATTCGAAGCCATGCTATTGTAATTGGTTTGGTTTTTATAGTGAAGACGAATGTATAAGATCTTTACATATATGGTATTTGATTCACAAAAAAAAAGACAAATGACTAGTTTATTTATAAAGATACATAATTTCTCCATTATATTAAATCCTTCAAGGCAAGAAATATAAAAGAAACAATTTAAAAGTGAAATATAACATTAAAATGCAAAAAAAACGGTGTTAAGATTTTTTGTTAAATTTTCAGAAATCATCGTCCATCTTGAAGACGTGAGAATCCCCATTTCCATTAAGATTCGACATCACAGATGCCTTCTGATATTCTCCAACCCTTTTCTCAAAGAAATTGGTCTTCCCCTGCAACGAAATCAGCTCCATCCAATCAAATGGGTTCTGCACTTTATACATCTTCCCATATCCCAACGCCACCAATAATCGATCCGCCACAAACTCGATGTATGTGCTCATTAGATCGCCGTTCATCCCCACCAGCCCGCACGGCAGCGCATCACACACGAACTCCCTCTCGATCTCCACCGCATCCGACACGATCGCCTTCACTCGCTCCTCACTCAGTTTCATCTTCAGCAAGCTGTAGAGCAAACACGCGAAATCGCAGTGCAACCCCTCATCTCGAGAGATCAATTCGTTCGAGAATGTTAGTCCTGGCATCAGACCTCGTTTTTTGAGCCAGAATATGGCGCAGAAGCTGCCGGAGAAGAAGATGCCTTCGACGCAGGCGAAAGCGATGATACGTTCAGCGAAGGATTCAGATCCGTCGATCCATCTCATCGCCCATTTGGCTTTCTTCTGAATGCAAGGGATGGTTTCAACGGCGTGGAAAAGCCTATTCTTCTCGTTGGAGTCTTTGATGTATGATTCGAGAAGGAGACTGTACATCTCCGAGTGGATATTCTCAATCGCGATCTGGAATCCGTAGAACGCACGCGCCTCCGCAACTTGCACCTCTTTCATGAAGCGTCCGGCTAGGTTTTCCAAAACGATGCCGTCTGAGGAGGCAAAGAAGGCGAGGACGTGAGTGATGAAGTGGCGCTCGCCGTCGGTCAATAAGTCCCATTGACGCTGATCCTGCGACAAATCGACCTCCTCTGCCGTCCAAAAGGAAGCTTCGGCTTTCTTGTACATTTCCCAGATCTGGGGGTACTTGATTGGGAACATACAGAATCGATCAGGGTTTGGGGCAAGAAGAGGCTCTTCGGGGATTGAAGGCATCTTTTCTCTCTCGTTATCAGAAAGTGGGGAAGAAGAAGGGGGATTTTGGAGAGGATTTGATTTGAATTGAATAAAATGAGGAGGGTGGGAAGGTGTTTTATAATTGGAGATTTGGAGGGGGGTGTGAATTTGAATGGAAAGCGGGTGATTTTGAATTTTGGGGGAGAATCTTGCGGGAAAATGATGATAGAAAACAACAAACCCACTTCACAAAAGATGATCAAACTTGCTTTGAAAGTCTTGAAACTTTTGGCGGGAGTTCAAAATTTACCCCCCATTTTCAAGAGGTGCCAACTTTAAATTAAAATCTTTCAAATGGGTTTCATTCAACTGAGTTTTTATGTGTATACATGTGTATGTATATATATAGTGTTGGGTTCCGGTAATAAATTGAGTTAACGTGAGAAACGTATGAAAAGGGTTATCAAAGGTTTCAGATCCATTTCTTACGTTAACTCAACTTCCCACACACGATCCTTTGTCTGTATATATTGGTAGGTTCAGTTGCAAATCTAAATTTCGTTGTAAACGTGGGAACAAAAGAGATTATGCCACGTGTTCCAAACATTTACGGAATATTCATCCTGAAACAAAGGGACACACGTGTGTAGCGCTCTCATTGTCTGCCAGTTTACTACAGAAAATAAGTTATAATTGAACTCTCCTATGCGTGCCGGTGCTGGCCTAAAGATAATAGTGAGCAAAATTTCTAATGCCTTGAACAGACTTGAACTGCAACATATGGAGATGAACCTTAAAATCTAACCTTTTATTTGTCAATCGAAGCAAACCCTCAAAGCGAGTTTTGTGTATTTACAAATTACAATTCCGAAATGGGCTAACGACGGTTTTACAGCTTTGTACGACTGGATTGACAGAATATACATGATTTCTGGCCTATCAAAAGCGAGGTGTCGATGCATGTAAGTCAGTCTAAGCTTCACATTTTACAACTCTATACACGGTAGGGCGTTAAGACTACCGACCCTCCTTCTTCAGCAGCAGCAGCATCCTCTTCAACCATCCATGGTTGTTTCGGGCCCTAACACCAATAACATACACAATATCGGATATCAGATTACAGCAGAATTCCTGCAAGTCGCTTTGTACAGTCCTCACTGGTCATAATTAGATTAGCATTTAAGAGCATCTCCAACCCTATGCTATAAAAAAAAGTCATTTTGCCAGCTTGGAAACTCCAACCGGTAGACAAAAAAATACGGCATTTTGCCGAAGATGTGAGAGAAACAGCATATATGTGATGTGTAGTTGGAGATGGATAGATTTTTGATGTTATTAGCCCACCAATTTGCTGTTTTTTTTGGGTGTTGTGGAGATGGTCTAAACGAGTACCTTTCCTTGACGAACAATTGTTGGGGGAATCTGAATCATGTCAACTACAGTAGATGGGTTAGCCACCCTAACACCGGCATCAATGACAAAATTAAGACCCTGGAATATGATACACATACATAAGGAAAATGAACTCCAATAACAACGATATCCCCATTGGAATAATGGATTCCATTCCATAGCAAAAGTTGACATACGGGTTTGGTCCAATTTCATCTTTTTAAATTGTGGGTAATATTTTAAAATAGGAAAATTTCAAGGTACCTCTTGTCTGTATGCATCAGCTATTAGAACTGGATCGATTATCCATTGATTTTCCTGTGGTGACCTGACACTGTAACAAAGGATTCAAGAATTTAACAACTAACCATCATCGTAAAAAAAATCCGGTCTGGTCAAAGCAGTCCAAATGGCCCAATCCGGTCTGGTCTGATGACATCATGATCTAGTCCAGGACCACTCCAGACCGAAAAATATGGTTTTTTTGCACATCTCTACCTCAAATGCTGCTAAAATTCTAGTAATTTGGGGGATTGAAAAAGAGTTATGCTTTGATCCATCAATCTGACCTTGTGGAAAATAGAGGTGCGCCCATCTTCTCCAATACGGCTTGACATACAACATCATCGGGTATGCGGACACCCAAACTTTTCCTAGCTGAGTATTTAGAACTTGTAGTTCCATATTTAATACACTGTTTTGGTAATGCTTTGCTTGCAGTTAAGATGAAAGTGTACTAAACAAACAACGAAAAAGAAATGAAACAGGAAACCATCAGCACAACTGTCAAAAGCAACACAAGTCCAAAAATCAGGAAACAAATAGGTTGAAGAAAGAGTACGAAAACTATTATTTTAATAGATCAGGTTGATATTTAGTACTTTCTTGGTATATTGACATGATGATTATCAAGATAAGACTGAGAAAGGATGATAAAGCAGGTTGGGCAATTACTCCCTCCGTCCCAAAATAAATGTCGACAGTGAAAAGGCGCACGGTTTTAGAAATATGTGATTATTACACTTTTTAATTAACTAAATGACAATTGTACCCTTAAGGGAAAGGTGAAAATGCAGTTCTAGGCTCCTGGCCCCAACCAATGGTGTCAACTAAGACAACATGATCAGCAACATTTATACTTCAGAATTCTTATAGCCTTAAAATATTGGCTGTCTTTTAACCGTGGCAATGTATAACTGAGTATACATAGTCAGTTTAAGTGCAGATCTTAACAAATAAGACAAGACAGCAAAAATATACTTACAGGTCCAGGCAAGCAATGCTTCACAGCTCGAAAAATGTCTGAAAGGCCATCACTGTTTCCACGAGGGAACCCAGTTGTATATGTATCTATGTCATGGAGGGAACGACACAATATACTAAAGGGCTGCAAGAGTAGTAAGATGGCATTAGAAATACAAAAAGCAAAACATAAAAATAAAAATTGCACCACAAGAACAAATGATATACACTCCCTGAAATGCTTCTGTGTCTACCATTTTTGTAACCTTGGGTTGCAAAAGACAGCAAATTTTGAACACTAGAGCAGAAAGAATAAATGCTTGCCTTTGAAGCTTCTACATCTTTTAATCTGTACCAAAAACAAAAACAAGAGAAACTACAGTCACCACCGGAAAAATCACGAGCCTTCGACATATTCCAAGTAAGCTTCAGAAGTATTAAAACATATACCTTCGAAGACGTTGAATGGCATCATGGTTATTCATATCACACACCATAGCATACCTATCAAGTATCAAGAGCACAAAGAAAACATAGATGTCAAATGGGAATAACATCAGAAATGCTCGTGTCACTTCATGTTGAGACTGAAGCCAATTCCTGACTCTTGTTCTACAATGCTCTCCAATGAATGCCATTGAACACTTAATCTTGAAGATTTAATCTTAACCCTACACCCTATTTGTATAAGATATTATCATTGTGACAAGTACAAGCATTGCAATAAGTGGCCTGCAGGGCTTGTTAATAAGTTATAACTATTGAGATAGACAAATGAAAGACACACTAATGCTATGCATACAGCATATATGCATATGCACACACACATACATACGTGTATATGTATATTGGGAGGAGATGTAAGAGAAATCAGCAACTTGACCCTTAGCCCAAGTATCATATTTGGTTATTTACTGAATCATGCTTTGGATGGAAATTGAAATAATTTTCAAATAAAATTCATCTTTATTTTCAAATCCGTTGGTTTATGTGTGTGTGGGATATCTTTCGAGAAGCAAGCTTGCCTACAATCACTTGTCATAAATACGTCATTTTTTGTTAACACATTAAAAAAACTTATTTGTTTCCCTCTAAAAACCTTTAAAATCTTTTCCTAAAAACCCATCAGCTTCCCTCCCAACTTCTCTGCCAATACAAACCCATTGGTAATCATGCTCTTTCCCAATAATAGGATCGAAATATATAATCAGGGTAACAGGTTCAAACAGCATCTGTGTCTCTCCAAACTATGCAACAAATGTTTTATGAGTTGGTTTATATCAACAAAAAATTGCAAGTGCAACTTGAATGGTATATCTATTAAGAAATCGTTGTTAGTGATCAACGTTGGCACAAGTTTAAGAAATCTAAGTTATCATCGAGGTTATGAATTTGCTTCAATAATGGATTCCATGTGTTATGATGGCATGACTCACTATTTCCCCTTTGCATATGTGTGTGTATGATAAGATAAAACAACTAACTACTACAAAGACCACCCTTCACGATATAGCAGTTAGAGGAAGGGTAACTTACACGGTATCTGTGGGGATGACCCCAACAGCTCCCTCTTTAAGAAGTTCCACAACTGAATCCAGCTTCCATGTATCATCTGCGTTGGAATCAACTTCAACATAGAGCAGACCATCCTCCTGAAATTTTCAAGAATATCATCATCAAGGAGAGTCTCCAGTTTCATGTCTAGCATCAACTTTTGACCCCTTTCCTACAATTTCCTTTTGCTATCAGGGAGAGAGTTTTCAGTTTCATGTATCATATTTTTTACATCTAATTTTTCTGAAAATTTGGATTCCCAAAACCTCGTGTTAATAACCAGTATTCATCTAATGAAATTGAAAAATAATTCATAAGATAAATGCTGGCCATATACAAGATTATACTACCGATTGGGATAGCTGGACTCTGAAAATTTTATTACAATTCTGCATTGAAGAACCACTGTTGTTTGTAATGAAACAACAATGAACACAGAAAAACATAAATTTTAGGGCTTAAACGAAGGCGATTCATATGGCCAAATCATAAAGATATCCCGTACTAAACTATTAACCTGCAGCTTTTCATACAGAATTGATTTTATCTGCTTAACTGTCTACTATATCAGTTAAATTCATGTGATACGCCATTATTTGGTGAACATTCATCCAAGTTTCCATGTTATGCAATAAGCTATGCGGACGATCTTAGTTACAACTTTGGATAATTGATTATAATTCGAGATAACTTATTAGTGGAATGATCATGAATAAAGGGAGGGGATTACCTTTGGAAAACGAGGGGAAGCGTACTTGAGGCGTTTAGGGCTTTTCTTAACAACTGCCGACACTTTGAGTCGGGAAACTTTTGGCGATGGTTGGAAAGGCACACGGGTGCTGAAAGGACTTACAGACCGCCGGAATGAAAGCGATGCTGCGGCGGCGCAACCGTATGGCTTCATTTGCAACGCCGTAGCGACTCCCATGGTCGGAACACAGGAAGAGGTGTTGATGAGAAGCGAACTTGTGCGAACCAGGCCTTCGGTTCTTCTTGACAGCGACAAAGAAAACTCATAATTCCTTTTAAGGGCATATCCCCAGTACCATAGCAACGATTCCAAATAACGGGGTTTTTTTCCCCTAAAAAAAATGCACAAAAATTGTTTTCTTTAACGTATGCTTGTATTTTTTACTTATGCTTATATGTGGCGAGGAAAAACAGTTTTTAAAAAATGTTTGTTAAAAATTGAGGGTAAAAAGGTAATTTGGATAGATAAAGAAATGAGAAGAAGTAAATAATTATGTATGGATTGACTTATCAAAAACAACTTATTTGTGGTGAGGAGAAGCAAGTAAGCACTTTTGATTTTTTCTATCCAAACACTTCAAACTGCTTATTTGCGGTGGGAATAAGCTATAAGCAAATAAGTCAAAAATATAAGCACTCCCAAAGACCGCCTAAATTTTTGTTTCTTTTTTTCGTTTTACGAGAGGGGTGAATGATAGCGTGGGAAGTTGAAATTAGTATAAAAAGCGTGAAAAGTGGATTCATCATTTTTAATTAAACCTTTTTTTTTGATGAATCACGGGCTATAAGGTAATTGATCCGGTGTATCTCACCGTTCAAATCTCATTCAACAGTTGATAACCAGTTATCACATTTCTTATATTAACCTTAACTTCTAGGTGTAGCTCAACCTGTATGAAATGAATGTTGTTTTTGAAGTAATTTTTGGGACGAAATGAAATTGTCCGGAATTGAATTAGACGAAACTGGACTAATTATCTATCATGTTTTTAAATATATTGTAAACGTTTTATGAAAATTTCGCAACAATTTCATAAGCATTTTTTCACTAACCTTTTGGAGAATGGAGATTTTAAACTTTTTAATGGTAACTCAAATATAGACAATTCTCGTTTACATAATATTAACTATTACTTAACATGCTTTTGATAATTTGATGCCAACACAAATATGTTCATCAACGGGTAGAATGGCATTTTGTCCATCTAAACGAGATGCCTGTATATTCGGCATTGAACCATATGCAGTCATATCAATTTTGTTAAGTTATTTAAGGGACATTTACGATTTACGAAATGCTTACCAGGTAAATATTTATCGAAAACATTTACCTTCACGACTGAGTATGACAAGGACTACAAATCTTATGCGGCAAGACGCATAACATGGACCGAGAGTCTTACTCTTACCCAGTAAGTGGGAAAAAAAAAACTCTTAATTACCTGGTAAGTGTTTATCGGATTTAAAACGCTTATCAACAATCTATATTGATGGGCGAGAATGATGCATGATAAGGTAAATGAGGATAATTTCTCATGTCAGTAAACGATTGGTTAGTATGTTACTATGGTTATCACCTTGTTCTTAGGTTCGTCCTTCGGAACTATATCACATATCAAATATGATGAAATAGGATTACTCTAATATATTAACCATTTATTCGATCGCCTGATAAAAAAAGATGTTTCTTTCTCTCGTTAATATGTCATAACATTATTATCGCTTATTAGCATTTTAAAAATCACGCACATATTACAAGCGTAAATTTGGGAGGAATTATACTTAAACTGGCTTCATATTTGATAAATACAAAATTCGTTATGCATATAAAATGTTTTTAAGTATTTTTTTTTTCTTTTTTAAGAATTTGTGATCACGTTTCTTACTTTGCAAAGGTTTTAATCGAATTTTATTTATTTATTAGTTAGTAGTCGGTATCAGTTATGTGTTACCATGAGTTTAATGCAAGGTTTTCTAAACCAATGCTTTAGCTGATTATTAGTTAACCGTTTTTAAATTAGGGTTGAGTTCCGGTGAAAAGTTGAGGTTAACTTGAGAAGCGTGTAAAATGGTTATCAACTGTTGGATGAAAAATGGATGCACATTAGGATGAAATGAACCGAGATAAGATGCTTCAGATTAATTCCATTCTAAGATGCAATTCATGGGAGGACATTTGATTAAAAGTGATTTAACGGTTCAGATCCACTCCTCACGCTTCTCAATTCTCACGTTAACCTCAATTTCTCACACAATCTTTTGCAATTTAAATTATGTATCAAGTCAAAAATCACATTTTTACACACATAAATCATCATCATCAAAAAAGACTGGATCCCGGTGTTTTCTTCAAATTCTCATCTTTCATAATCTCCCTCAACCTCGAAACATCCTCCCATCGTCCGATATCTGCATACATATTCGACAAAACAACATAAACACCATGATTATGTTGCTCCAATGCAAGCATCTCCTTCACCACTCTTTCAGCAACCTCAATATTTCCATGGCTGCCAAAAGCACTCAAAAGGGCTCCCATAATCTTCAAATCAGGTTTCCATGGCATGCTCTTTATCAACTCCTCGGCCTCCGATACCCTCCCACATCGACCTAGAAGATCAACCATACATCCATAATGCTGTATCTTGGGCTCGATTCCATAAACACTCCTCATCGAGTTGAATATTTTCCGCCCAAAATCAAGCATTCCGGCATGGCAACAAGCGGATAAAACTCCAACAAATGTCCTGTCGTTTGGAATCACCCGATGTTTCTCTAGATCGTGAAAGAATTCAAGTGCTTCTTTGGCGTGTCCATTAACCGCTAATCCTGAAATCATCGCGTTCCAAGTTACTATGTTTTTTTGAGGCATATTGTTGAAACAAGTTTTAGCCATAAGAAGTGAACCATTCTTGGCATACATGTTCACTAGAGCAGTACCAAGAATAACTCCGGTTTCGAATCTTTTATCTTGTATGTATCTATGGATCTTTTCTCCCATTTCTAAACACCCTGATTGTGCACAAGCTGACAACACCGATGAAAGGCTCGGACCATTTGGTTCGAATTTGTGAGCAACCATCTGATTGAACAATCCCAGTGCGTCTTGTGGACAATCGTTTTGAGCGTACCCACAAACCATTGTGGTCCAAATGTTGACATTTCTGTCAGACATTTCATCGAACAGTTGGCGGGCATGGTTCATGTTGCAAGAAACGGAATACCCTCTGATCAAATTATTCACAACATGCGAATCCATGTCTAATCCGACTTTTACGACTTGGGTATGTACTTGTTTGCAGAATACAATCGACTGTAAGTTGGAACACGCCTTGAGAAGAAAAGGGAATGTGTGTTTACCCGGTGTAACACCGATTCGACGCATCTTGATATAAAGAAAAACTGCTTCACGTGGATCAGGGCCGCTCGCTAGGCCTCTAATAAGGGTGTTCCACATAAACATGTTTGGTTGTTGTACAGTGTTTAATAGTTTGGAAGCATAATTTAGGTCGCCGTGGATGGAAAGAGCGGAGAATGATAGTAAACGGCTAGCGACGAATTTGTCGTGGATGGTGGCAGAGACGAGCATTTGAGCGTGGATTTGTTGAAGTTGGCGCATCGAAATGCATTTGTCTGCGAGCAGAGATAAGTTGGGTGGGTATGGTTGTGTATGAGCATGTCTGACCGTGGAGCATGACGACGGAGGGCGGTGTTTCCCGATGAGAGATCGCCGTAACATATATGCACTGTATAACCTACCATACAAGGTCAATTTAACAAGGGTGCGTTTGATAAGAGAGTGTCTATTTGATATTTCGGAGAAGTAGATTTTATTTCGATGTTATATTGGTAAAACATAAGCTTCTTTCATCTTGTTTCATGTGTAGGGGTGGAGCAGGCCTATTTTTAAGGATGTGTTTGATACACTGTACAGGACATAACAGAACATGGTCCATTGTCCCACGTTTGACAGGACCTTATGTGGAACAGACTGGAACAAGGTGGAACAAACTAGAACAAGCATGTTCCACCTCCACTCGTTGGAATAAGGTGGAACAGACTTATGTTTTACCAATATAACCTCAAAATAAAATATAATTCTCTTCTAAAACATCAAATAAACCTTCTATTTCATATTTTATTCATTCTTTAAAATTAGCAAGGATAAATTGGTCAATGTTATCTGTTCTGTTCTATCCAGATCTGTCTTACCAAACGTGGAACAGTTGTTCTGTCCTGTCCTGTTCTGTCTCACCTTGTCCTGTCTTATCTTGTCTGCGTACCAAACGCACCCTAAAGGAACAAATCAAATAAAAAGTGTCTATTATTATAGACCTAATTGTTTATCTATACTACTTTATAAAGTATTTGACTACTTAACTCTTAAAAACTATCTTTTAAGCTATATGTACCACTACTTAATAATCTTTTACTTAATTTTAAGAGTTACAATTTCACAATGCTAAAGTACAATACATTCGATGCATTATCATTATCTATGTTTCTCTTAGTTACCGAAATCACTCACGGGTTTATATTTCCAAGATTGCTCCCTCCCAATGTGACGATTCACATATTCACTCAAGGAGAAGCTGAGAAATGCCAGGAATCAGAGCACCATCCAACTATTCAGAAGAACTTTATCGTCATATTTCTCAGAAAAATAATCATATAAAACTTGAAAAAGAAAATACGAACTAAACAAAATTAAAAAAATAAATAAATTTAAAAGTTATAATGAATGGAAAAGTAAAATGATGAAATTGTCTCTCAACTAACAACATTTTATTTACCAAAAGATTACCACATAAGCTCTTACTAGCAAATGTCACCATCCTCGTTTACCTTATAAAGTAACATTTTCATCCATCAAAATAGATTGTTGGTAAAGTTTTTTTACCTGGTAAGCATTAACCGTCTAAGAGCCTTCCCTTCTCACTTATTGGGTAAGAACTTTCGATTCTTGCTATGACTTTTACTGGGTAAGATTATCGGTTCTTCTCATGCTATTCTGGTAAGGCAAGTGACACCCAGTAAGATGTAGTAACCATTCTTGTACACGACCCTTAGTACCACATGCCACCTGCAAACCAAAATGCAAACTGTAGTAACCATTCTTGTAATTTTTACGTTTTAGCGATTAAATTCAATATTCTGAACATATCACAAGGACCAAAATTATAGCTTACTCACTCCTTATTAAATCATATGTCAAATTAAATATTACAATTTTAACATGAAGTATACAATAACAACTATTTTGACATATACTTTGAGTTAGTTATTAATTTTCTTTTAAGCATATATTTAAAATTATAATAACCGGGTACGTTATTGGTTTATTAATTTTTATTAATTTTAGTTTGAGGTAGGTTTGGGTTAGTTTTATAAATTACAAGTTAAGGAGGGGTAAACTTTAATTTTTATATTGAAAGTTGGAGGGTATAAAGTAGCAATTGAGGATAGTTGAGGGGCTAATTGGCTGGGATGATGAAATATCATCACCCACCGCCTCTTTTTGTTAAAGAGGAGGAAATGAGATATTTTCTCAATATCTCAAAGTGTGTGTGTGTTTTCATTTGGCATAGAGAAAGAGAGAGAGTTAGAACTGAGAAGAGAAGAAAGAAGACAGATTCATCAGAAGGCTAAGAATTTTCAAACTGATATAATCAAGGATGCTGTTGAATTGAAGTTAATTGTGCAAGAAAAGTGGGTTTTATCTCCATAAGGTGAGTTCCTTCTATTTTCGTATGAAAACTGTTCTAAGCATAAAATTGATGTTTGGAATAAGTTAGAAAACTCATTTGTAAAACACTAGTATATTTGGTTTGAAAGAAATGGGTTTCAATCGATTTCTGGGTAGGAAATTTAATGAACAGATCGAGGTTTCCGGACAAGATTTGATAGTGTCCGGAAGTTCCTCATTGGTGGTGTCCGGTAGTCGATGTATCCGGGAACCCTTGTGCTAAGGTATCCGGATGAATCTCATATCCGGTAAGTTTCTTTTTCTGTAAAGTTTCCGATTGAAATTAGTTACCGGATGGTGTCCGGATTGCTTTGGTATCCGGATGTTATCCGGATTGTTTATGTTGACCGGAAAGTGGTGTTGTCCGGATAGTTTGTGTTGTCCGGATAGTTAACTGTTCGATCACTTTTAAGATTCCAGATACTTTTGAATATCTGGTACCGTTGTGTTTTGTCGACTTTTGGATAGGATATGAATGAGGACTGGAAATATTGTGGACTCGACTTAAGTTCGGGTTTGGGGGAAACATTTGAGGATAAGAGTTAGATAGAGTTATCTAGAATTCTTAGCTTACTAGTAAGTCTTATGTATTCGATTGGTAAAGAAGTGTTCTATTTAATCTATTTCAGATTCTGTGAATTTTGGGTGAAAGATCGAATTACTTCGGGAAAGGATTGGAAGTGTTTGATAAAGCAATCAGGTGAGTTTTACTTTAAAATGTTTTCAAACTGGAATACATGTATGTGGACTGAGAATGTGATAAGTAGTGTAATTATGTGCATATATATGAAGTATAATATATTGAGGTGTATATTGTATTTATATGAGCATTACACTACACGAGAGCACGTTGGCCGGGCTAAGGACCGGTGGAGTTTGTCTGTACGGAGGGGAAGCGGAGTTGGATGTATGTAAGTGCAGCGGAGTTAATTTATTAGTTGGCTTGCAACCAACTAATATGGCCATGTGAAGGATGAGCTGTACACAATGCACGAGTCTTGCTTGGTATTTAAATACTTGTGGTATATTTGTATTTTACGAAAAGATTACTAAACTGACAGGGATTATCTCAATAGACCGTTTGGTCTAACCCTCATTTTGTTTTCAAAAATATGCATTCCAGGTCAAGGAAGGTATAAAGGCAATGATAAAGTATGACGTGCTTTTGAAGGCTATTTGGGATTTAGAAGTTTTCCTTAAACGTTTTGTACGGATAGTATTGTAAAATATGCTAGAAAAGTTTGGATCACATTATGTAATGTACATTTTTAAGACTTTCGGACCTTATGTGAATAATATGTATCTTTTATTGTAAATGTTTGGCATGAACTGTATGTTATATGATGTAAATTGGGACGGGTCGTTACAAACATACTTTTTTTTAATTAAATAAAGCTTACATAATCTTGCAAACCAAATCAATAGTAGCTTCACAAATTATAACCATCGTGGACAAACATGTAATTAACATTAAAAAAAACTATTAAAAACTACAATATTAAGGCATAATAACATTGATTATATCATATCATTGTTGAACTATAATCTTGAAACACATGATGTATGTCTCATTGTTTCTCAAGAATGTAAATATGAAAGCTACAAATCAAATTGTTTTAACGAAAATGGACAAGCTAATACCAATAGAACTCAAGAAAAAATGGTTTTATTAGTTTTTTATGACGGTACATTTTACCAGGGACGGACGACACGTGGTGGCACGTACACCTAAACTGAAAAGGCTCAAATCTTATACCCATTCAACCAAAAAAACCGAAAAAATCTCTTGAAATCAATAAAAAATAACGAAAAAATCTCTCAAAACGCCGAAATTTGGCTAAAAACACATAAAACGATATTGAACGTTGATAAAAAGATGAAAGACACTTCGATAAAAACCGTATGAAAAATATGGTGCCACCGTATGAAAATTTGTCTAGGTCCGTCTCTGCATTTTATAACATATTTCATAAAACACTACTGCGTATGAAATATCTTCCTTATATTGTAAGTGGTTATAAAAAAGGTTGTCTTAGGATTTAGGAATGGATGTTGATGGATGTACAAATGAGTATTAAATACCTACATCCACACGACACGAGAAACTAAAGAAACTTGGAATAAGATTTATAGAAACATGATATACACAAATTCCAATCATGGTAGATTGTAGAAGTCTAGAAGATGGCACAAGTCAAGCTCCGGTTTGGAAAGAAAGCGGCCCAATACGTCTTTGCCCATTTTACCACAAAAATAAATTAATTGTATATATTTTCTTTTACATATTTACACATATAAAAATATGTAAAATTTATAAAGACAAAAAATTAAGGGCCTTAAAAGCATACCCGTATTAAATCGATGTGTATTTATCTAAGTTAACCAAAAGTTACGGCAGCTTAACGGTAGGGGTGATCCAAATTGTAGCCAACCCAATCCAAAAAACCTAATATGAGCTAACTAGCAACATAACTGATATAATTTTTGGCCAAACCGCAAGTACTGTGTTGTAGACAGACAATGCCAAATGAAAAACCGACCCAATCCGATGAAACCACATAGAAAAATTTGACTTTAACTTAGACCATCTCTAATGGGGTCATTATTTTTCACATTAAATTTGGTGTAATGAATAGTATTACACTATATTTGGTGTAACACTATTCATTTACACAACTTTTACACTAGTGTTTACATCAATTTTAAAATAGTGTTACCCATTGAAAAAGATTTACTATTAACACTAAATTTTACACTACTCAATATTTTTGAATGTGGAAGTACACTGGCCGACTTACGTTAAGAAAGGTGGCGAAAGGCCCCAAGTCAAAATTTTAAAGTAGTTTAGGTAAAAGTTTTTTTTATTACTCTTATGTCCATAGTTTTCCTAGTCCGAGTGGCCGATTCTGTTTTCACAAAATCCCCTACTCCCTCGTTTGACAGACGTTCTCCACGTATATTATTATCGTTTGTTCTTGCGATCATGCTACAATGATAACGGTGGTTGATGGTTTTGTTAAATACATCTCAATGTCAATTCACCTAATGTAAATTTTACATATGCTCAAACTAATTCGTCCTGAAAGAAATTGTATAAATAAATAATAGTATAATTTGCTATTCGATTAACCAATATGGTAAAAGAAATCGAAATCAGAACTTACCTTATTTGGTCAACCGAACCGTTTAACCCGCAAACCAAATAACCTGAGACCGTTTTGGTTTGGATGAGTTACCCGGTTTCGTTTTTTTTTATACCCCTAGGACCCAGTCACCTAAGTTTCTGATTCTGTTGCTGTGGAAAGTAGCCCAAAGGCAATGGATCGTCTCTACACTATGAATGATCACTCGGAAATAGTCAAGAAATTTGTCACTCGTTAATTCAACTTGACTTCGTTCTCATTCAGTCTGTGCGGTTTGGGTTGGATAGCACTTCTATTACATTTTGGACGGGTTGAGATTTTCCAAAACAACAAACATTGGGTTGATTTGTTTAAATGTCTTCAAACCGACCAACCTTACACATGCTCACCCTTACTCTGTCTATATACTGATGTAAAGGGGGAAAAACTCCCATAAGAGCATCTCCAACAACTATGCTATAATTTTTCTATAACAGAGTATGAAATGTCAAAATCGCTAAAAAATTACATCCATCAACTACTTTATTTTAACAATTATAAATTAACTATATATGTAATATTCGATCAATATAAAAAAATATTGTAGCTTTCGATCTCCTACACATTTAATTTAAAATTCTTTTATTGGTGAAAAACATATAATATAATTTCTATCTCATCTATACACTTTTATTAGACATTTCTCTAAATTTAGAGATTTTTACAATTTCCGAGTCTTTTTTTCTATTTTATCACTAAAATAGCAGTTGCTTGAGCAAAAAATTGCTAAAATCCCACTTTTCTCCCTTTTAACATAGCTGTTGGAGATGCTCTAAGAAGGCGAGCACCATTCAAGTTAAACACTTGATATCATCTATTTTTATCAAGGTTCTAAATGACGTGAGACGTAACGTGGTAGCGAGGCCAAGCCTCAGGAGCCACGGCGAGGCCACGACGTTTATCAAGACGTGAAATATGGCAGCAAATCTCTATATCATATATATAATATTATATATAAAAACATATGTTTTATACTATTAATCGATGAGTCACTGATAATAAGCAAGTTATATTGGATTATATAGTAAAAACTAGCAAATAAGACATAAAAACGTAAAAAAATCAAATATTGCATTACAAAAGACCGCATATTTGTCCATGGCGTGCCACAGGCATAACGTGGCGTGAGATACAAGCCTTGAGCCATGGCGTCTATCGTGACGAGCCTTTTAAAACAGTGATTTTTATATACATGCAAGGCTACAAAAACAGACGCAATTCTGTAATCACTTGATCATAATGAGTCTAATTTCTTGTGTTTGTGTTTAATTACACGACTAGTTTTGGGATGGAATTGGTGTGGCAGAGGCCCTGGTGTCCTTGACTTCATGCTGAAACTCCTTATGCAAACATATCCTGCACAAAATTATTTTTATCTACTCATCAACGCCTTAAAAAAGGGTGCTACTATTCACACCCCCCTACACACACAGAAACACACACACATGGTGTGTACTGTGCACACACACAGTGTGTGTGCAGGGGGTGTATTTAGAATTCTCCTAAAAAAATCTATAAGAATATGTGAAACCCCATTAAATTACTTTGAGGAGATAAGGTGGTTCGAACGTATATAAAGGTGAAATAGTCCCTGTCTAACTGGCGTGAGACTATAATACCATGTGATTACTCTCTAAAAGAGCCCGAAAGGGGCGGGTTCCAACATATATAGAGGAGAAATGGTCCAAGTGTAGCCGATGTAGAACCCTTAACAAAATCTAAAAGTTTTTTTTTTAAAACAATATATACCTTTCCAAAAGCAGTCTCGTATTTCCTCACTTGACAAACCTGCATGGAGTAAGTTAATCAATTAAAGACTCGATCTCCATATGATCATTTGGGGTGCATGCAATAATTAATTAGAGCATCTCCAACCTTGACACCAAAAAAAACACCAAAAACACCAATTATGGTGGGCCCCAAAAAAAAACCATCAACTCCAACCATACTAAAAAAAAACACCAAATTTGTGGACCCCACATTAAAATAACATTGTTTCATTTACTATTAACTATTTTTAATTAAAATTTATAATATTTATTAATTAAATATATTAACTTTAGTCTAAAGTGGTGGGCTCCATCTTTTGGTGCGAGGCCTGCAAAACTGAAACCACACGCCATATTTGGCGTTCAAAAGTCTTGGCCTGCAAAAAAAAATGGATTTTGAAGGTCGGTTGGAGATGGTCGGCCGGCAATTTGGGCGATTTGAAGGTCGGTTGGAGATGGTCTTAGGTACCTTTAAATATGGCGGATATAGAGGTTCCACAAAATAGAGTCTTTATAGGTAGATCCGATAACAAGTTCCTGGGTACAACAACTGGTTTTTTACACGATTCATCGTCAGCAAATACCTCGTTGATCTGAAAGAATGTTCCATCAAGCGGAAATGACCCTCGTGTTGCTGTCCGACATGGTACCAAAAATCTTCCAACCACCACTTCTTTGTCTGCTTCTCGCGGCCAAATAGCAAGTAGGTACGGATTTTTATCATCACCCTCTCTTTTCTCCAACTGCAACACAACCCACCTCGACACTATAAATAATTAACCAAATATATATACATATATCTAGGGAGGTTCGGAGGAAAACCTCAAAAAAATGAAAAAACAAGGAACACTCGGGTAATTGTTCATCTGGACGGTATTCACATGTGCATACAAGTAATTTGTAAGCAATTTCCTGTATGCACATGTGCATAACAACCAAAAAACAGGTTCAATTACTTGTATGCATGTGTGCATACCGTCCAGATGAACGGTTTACAAGAGTGTTCTTCAGTTTTTTATTTTTTTGTAGTTTTCCCCTGAACTTGACCCTTGAATAATACATAAAATAGATGGTTCCTCGATTCTCAAAATATTTATGGCTCTCACTTGAACTTGCTTCTATATATAACATAAAAATGCAACTAAACTAAGAAGCCACTGACCTCTTGCACAAGAGGATGTGAATCTGGAAGCTCATAGCTGCAATAAAGTAATAATTATATCATAAATTAGTCACTAATCATATCAAAATATTAAGATTCATGGGATACTTACACTTGATGTTCTGTCATCAATCGACCTGCGGCATTTTTCATAACTTTTTTACTCTTAATCACCGGAGGTACCTTGAAAAGATCCTCGATATCTTCTTCCAATCTAACTTTAACATGAGAGGACTTACCGGGAGTAAGCGGAACAAATGTGCTACTACTGTATCATAATCACTGAGTCAGTAGAAGACCAGAAAGATATCAATGAAAAATTAAGTGTTGAAAAATTAACCTTCCGGATGCACTAGCAAAATGCTTGCATTCTTTCTTCAATGGACAAGAATTGCAATTTGGTTTCTTCTTTGTGCAAAACACCTATTCCCGAATTAATATATTTCGAATCAATTACTATACTAATGAAATTTAAGCAAAAAGGAATGGATGGAACACACTTAATGTACCTTTCCAAAAGTAATCATCTGATAATGAAGTTCATACCTGTATATATATTGAATAATTAACATCTCACTTTATCCAGGTGTTAAAGTACTAGATATACTATGAAACAGATGGAAAATTATCAAAGACTCAAAGTTATATATATATATATATATATATATATATAATATTACAATGTATCCACATCAAGATTAGAAAGCCTCTGTGAAAGATAATCTTGAACAGCTTCCATCATGGGGTACCTACAACACAAGCGGTTGTCATGTTTAATAGCAATAATCAATGGTAGTTGATTAACTGAAATGAAGTTCTCACTCTTTTAGCTCATGTATGAGAACTCCATCGGGAAGCTTTTCAATCGGGACCCATCCTAGACGCACTACGATTCTAGCCACATGCCTGTCAACCTTGTAAAAACCACGCGAGTGCGATCAAATTTAATCATGTCCACATATATATATATATATGTATGTATATATCCATGGCTAGATAATTGGGTAATTAAGGGGATTTTTTGATAATATTAGCATAGAATAATCTTACTTACAGGGAATGCTTGTTGTCTTAGTGTCAATAACCGCAGACAATCCATGCTTTTGATGCCCAAGCCATATATCTTAGAAAAGAATTCCCTGCAGGCATTTAAAAATCAGACCTCAAACTATCTTACAAATAAATAGATTTGGAATATAGATGTTACATTGTTTTTTCAGGTTTTGCTTTTCTTAACCATTCAAGATCATCAAGAAGCCCAGACTTGTGATTATATATGCTACTGAGGAATGCCTGCACAAGTTAAAAATTCATTTCTTAATTATCCATTTGAATATTTTAGAAACTTCTATGATTAAATAGCGTTGCTAATTAATTACTTGGATGCGTGCAGCAATTCTATTGTTCATGCCTCTTTCTTGAATGACATGAGAGATCTCATAAGGTTGCGCACAACGAACAGCATTCCAGTCCAGAGCATGTTTATTAATGCCTTTTGTGGGATCTCCAATCAGGTATTTGGCAGCCAGACACATGAAGGCAGAACTAAGGGCTTTTGTTTGTTAGCAGCTTAATAAGCTTAATGAAACTCATAGCTTATTCGATTAGCTATACATGACTGTTTGTAGTGGTTTAATGATACAGAAAGCGGCTTATTCAGTAAGCTTCTAGGGGGAGCTTTATGTAAAAAGCCAAGATTTTTCTAAACTTTCACCTCCGAATTAAAAACATGCTCCTCCCATCTATGAAAATCCCTCACAAAATTAATGGCTTAATGGAAAACCAACCAAAACCAAACAGAAGCAAGCAAGATTATTGTGTAATATAAGTAGTGTGAAGGAATATTAACAAGAAGGATCAAAGTTAGGGTATACTTGATTACCTTGACAAATTGTCTGGTGCATTTTGTGTTAAAAAAACACCAACAACAGAGTCCACCACAGAACCTTTCCAACCCATGAAACCCCTATTTCCTGTTTAATTTCCATGGTATATATACAAATGAAAATCTGATGGATAGATAGATAGAAGCTTTAATTTATGTACAAAAGCTTTATATACCTTGAACATGGCGCATGGAGGCTATGAAAGACAAAGCCCTTTGTTGGAATAACTCCTCCTCTTCCTGCTCATTCTTGTCTTCCTCTTTGTAATAGCATTCGAAACCTAGCTTTTGTTCATAAAGATTAATATATACAATACAACATATATATACACACATAGACGAAGAAGAGTGTGACAATAAAAGTTAAGGTGAGAGGTGTAAGAAGAGATTTCCACTCTTGATCACTTTTAATCTCAAAACAACCCATGAATTGCACTTTAGAAAAGAATTAATCTAGTTTTTCTCTGAGTTGTTGATCTAGTGGTTCTCTACAATTAAGATTGAACCGGATCTCAAGCCAATACATATAGGGTCTAGGGTCGGGTTCAGGGAAAAATGCAAAAATGTGGAAAACGACCCGATTCATCCGGATGGTATGCACATGTACGTACAAGTGGTACATACAAGTAATTGTAATGTCATGTACATACAAGTGGTACATACAAGTAATTGTAATATCCACACTGTGCATAAAAACCAAAAAACAACTTTAATCACTTGTATGCACATGTGCCTACCGTATAGATAAACGGTTACCGGGTGTCTCTCTCAGTTCTGGGCAAAAAACCAAAAAAAAAATGAAAAACTAAGGAACAACATGATGATGAAATCTGGACGGTATGAATGTGTATACAAGTAATTGAAGTTGTTTTTTGGATTTTTATGCACATGTGCATGTTACAAATTACTTGTATGCATATGTGTGTGCATACATACCAGGTGTTCATTTCTCACGATTCTCACTTTAAGCTCAACTCCTTCCTTGGCCTATATACATATAAATAAATTGGAATTGCTACTACCTTCCATGTACTTGTTGACTCTGCGAGTAAAGCAATGGCCTCCCTGTGTGTAAATGAGCATCGTTTTTGTTTGAACATCAAAATCCAAAGCTCTTCTGCAAGATGACTTCACACTTTTACGACCACGGGAAGAAGAAGAAGAAGGAGAAGGAGTGATAGGCTTAGGAGTCATGACTTTGGGCCTAAACTTCTTCACCTTGGTCATCGCCTTCTTCTCTCCAACTAATTTCTCATCATCATTATTATGTGATAACGAATTCATTGGTGAAACTTGTTCTCTAATTAGACCTAACAGATCACAGAAGAGAAGACATAAATCCATGATCATTCTTAATTAGGGCATGTCCGATGGAGGTTCTTATAATAACCTTTTTTTTTTTACTTTTCGGTGCACCTCATTTCCAACTCATCAAACTAAAAATTCATATAGAAATCCACAATGGTTGTTCTTAAAAGAAATCCCTAAGGTTCCATGTATTTGTCAACATGAATAATTATTAGATATTTGAAGAAATTATCACTTCACACAAACTTTAGGGTAAGAACCAAAGTTCAGCCCAAGGGAGAGAGATGAGGTTGTTATAAGAACTCTCCACAATGGTAGTTTCCTACAAACCACATCACTTTTTGCTTACAATAACCTTGCATTGGAGATGCTCTTAGAAAGATTGATCAATCTAAATCTAAAGAGTAGGTTATAGGTAGTGAGTGAGTTGAGTTTAATTTATACGTACATTTCTTTGCTGATCTCGTCTTAGAGGACTTAAAATCAGAGTTTCCTGCACATAAAAAACCGCCATTAATTATCTCATCTTGTAAGCTCAAAATCAACCACTGGTACAGAAAGAAATTGATGAATCTTAAATGGCATCAACCATGGGCGGTGGGTGTTGAAGGAGGAACGGTTGTCAAATGAATAGAAATGGTAGCGTCTGGTTGTTTGCGTTTGTTTTGCTCCTCCATTTCCATTTCCATTTCCATTTCCTTCTTCTTCAATTCTTGATAAAACTCAGAGATCACATCAGGTTGCAACTCTATAGTATAATGAATCTATAGCTTCTTCTAATCTAATCATTGCCTACCTCTAACCGTCATCTCATTTCATCAACTTGTGCCGCTTTTTTTTATTCTTTCGAGTAAGTTACTGGATTTCGTCCCTGTGGTATGCCAATTTTGTTGAAATTGATCCTTTTATTAAGGGGGTGTTTGGGATTGCGTTTGAAAACAGCTTATCTTCTTATTGCGTTTCCACGTCGGAGGTGAGTGTTTGGACTTAAAAAAAAACATCTTATCACGTTCCAGGGAAGGAGATAAGGAGTTTTTTGAGAAGCAACTCCAGACTAACTTTTCTGGAACGGAGATAAGTTATAAGCAAATAAGCATAAGTTAAAAATATAAGCACTAGTAAATTATCTTATGGTTTGTATTTTCCACGGATTTGGTTTGGTCATTTGTACTAACGGCCATCAGTTGATCAACATGTTAACTACGAGGACAAAATGGTCAATTTAACTCTTTTCCCTCATAGACCGTTGTTTGATTCAAGGACCA